>PVKE010046426.1:0-12270 GCA_004027555.1 Craseonycteris thonglongyai | reverse complement strand
ATCCTCGGTCCCCAGGGCTGCAAAGTGAGCACTTAACCCACTGAGCCATCCCGGTTTCCCAACTTGTGTTTTTTTTTTACTTGAGACTTTATGAATATAATAAAAAAGATCTTACTGAGAGTAAAATAATTTATGGAATAAAAGAATATAAAGCTAATTTCCAACACTTAATAATAACGTTTTTATTAATTGTTAAATTTATTGGGGTGACATTGGCGGGTAAGAATACATAGGTTCCAGCTGTACAATTCTACATTCCATTGTCCATGTGTTGCACTGTGTGCTCACCAACCAGAGTCAGTTCTCTATCACCATATATTTGATGCCCCCTCCTTCTAATAATTATTTACAATAAGTAGGAATATTATATAGTGGGATGATAGTAATATATAATGATTTATTTCTTAGGTCCAGATTTTGGTTCTTTAAGTTTTGGCTTAATTTTTGATGTGGGCCACATGTTAATCTTGTTACATGTTTGATGTCTGCCAGGGTGCATTTCCTTGTACCATAGTTTTTCTTCTAATAGTTAATTAACCAAGCCTGTGATTATTTACAGTTCACCCTAAATTCACCCGAAGTACAGAACTGGGCTCAACTGATTTTGCTAAAACTTTGCTGCCTATAATACGGTCAATCAAATCCTTCTTTGTTTCTTGTCTTTTTTTTTCTTCTTTCTTGTCAAGTAATGGCTTTTCACTTGGTACAGGATCTGCCTCTGCTTTGGGCCTGTAATGCCTAACAGGTACTTCGATGCTAGGTCTGACATGCAAAGATGAGGGGGTGGTTTCATGGTTAAGTATTTTTGGTAGCTGGTCCCAAGCTGAAACTGACTCACACAATGAAGAGAAGATGTATGTATTCCATGATATTCATCTCCTTGTAGCAGCTATTTCACCGCTAAAATCACATGGAATTTTCAGTTTAGTACATTTAGAAAATCTGAAGCTGTGTGAGAGCAGAAACTTTTTCTGCCTTGCACACTACTATATCCATAATTCCTAGAGGAGTGTGCTTGTCAGACATTAATGACCAAACTAGTATTTGCTAAGGTTGTAAAAAATAAAGTAGAAGTCATTGCTTTAACTTTTTATTAACTGTATTTAAACACACTGTGTCAAAATTCAGAGAAGGATTACCATTTAATTCTTTACACAAGTCAAAATATGACTTTTAGTTTGCGGTTCAGTTAAGCTTGATAAAATCTTAAGGTTTAAAAAACATTTCCTCACTAAAATATATTGGAGATGTTTGGCTATGGTAGACTAATTTTCATTACCTAGTCAAACCATACAACTGTGATAAAGTAGAAAAGCTAAAAGGAAAACAAAGATAGAAAAACTGATTTGAAGAGAAGAAGTTGAGGGGCTAAGATCCCAGAGAGAAGAAAATCCTAGAGAGATGAGTCTGATTTGGGCAAAGTATTTGGCAATTTTAATGTAATGGCTGAGAGGCTGAGAAGGCAATCAGAATTTTGGCAGTTTCATGAGACTGAGTGTACAAAAAATTGGAGTTCAGGGTTCACAGAGTATGAGGAGCCTTGCTCACCACTCCAGACATTCAGCTGCGCTCCTAAAGGGCTATACCCCATGAGTCGGGAAAAACAGAAATTGCAACCCTCACAGAGACTGGAGGTCAGCTTTAAATAGGGTTAATACTTGAGTGAAAAGTAAGTGACTTCTCTTCAAATACCTGCCAGATGAAAAGTAAACCTGCAATGAAGGACAATATTATGATATCCAGAGACTTAATTATCACTAAAAATTTTCATATACAATATTCTACAATTAATCAAAGAAAACCAGGAAGATGATAAAAATAAGATTTGACAAATAAAAAGAAAAAGGAAAAACAGAGAACAGAAAGATATATTCAGAGGATCTGCTTGTCTTGCAGATATCAAAACGAAACAAAACCAACAAATAAACCAAAAAAAAAAAAACCGAAAAACAAAACACAAAATAGAAATTAAATGACAAAGTGGGGAATTTTAGCAGCAAACCCAAAAAGTTTTTAAAAAGTCAAATAGAAGTTTAATACTGAAATCCATAAAAATAAAATTAGGAATTCATGATGGATTTAACAACAGATAAGAAGAAAAATCTTAAGATGCTAGAGAGATAAATTATATTATGTTAAAGAAGCAACAATAACAATGACAGCAAAGTTTTCAATACAAGTGACAGAGCCAGATCACTGGATTACCTTCAAAAATTGAAAGGGGAAAACCACCTATCTAGCATTCCATACAAGCAAAAATATCCTGCAATAATTTAGGCAAAATAAAGACTTATAAAAGACATAAGTATGATAAAACAAATAAAAGACCAAAACTAGATAAATTTGAAAGTGTAAAGTAAATCTGTACTAACAGCAACATTAATGAGATTTGTTTAGGCAAAGGGAAAATGATCCCAGATGGAAGTATGGAAATGTAGAAAGAAATCAAATGAACAATATTTATATTGGTTAATCTAAATGATTTTTGGTAGTATAAAGTATGAATAGTGTGTTATAAGGTTTTAGATATATATGGAATTAAGATCATAATAACAATAGGGCATGAGAGTTTAAATTGCAGCTATAGGATTTAAATTGTTCTAAGGTCCCTGCATTATCTGGGAAGTGGTAAACAACCTTATACAGTAGACTCTCCATTAATCAGAACTGAAGCAATCAGCACTCTCAATCAAAGGGCCAAAAAATCATAGAAATAATACTTTAAATAAAATTTAAACTAAAATCTCAACATGCTATACAGCTACACATCATGTACAGCCTGATTTGGAGTGAGGTATAGGGCTTCCAAGCAAGCTGACATTCATTCATTTTTCAAGAAAGCTGCACACACGTTTGCCAGTACAGTGTCATCTACTGATATAGATCTCAAACCATCCACTTCCACTTCTCCTGATGCTGTCCTAGCTACATCATCAGATCCTGAGGATCCTGGTGCAATGTCTACCCTGTAAACTCTCTACCCCTACTGTAACTGTCATACAAGTGTGTATGTGTGTGTTTTTCTAAGTTACTTAAAAAAAAATTATGTTAGTGAAGTTCATTAAGTTGAAAACTTTATTGATTGTGATTGAACTAAAATTGTACACTGCATTCACAAAACTGTTTTTATAATAAAACTGTTACATTACTAATAGTTTGTATTTATCTTAATTTACTTTTAATTACTGTATTTCAATATTAATATCAAGGCAATACAGAGTTTATGATATGGTATGGTATGGTACAGTATGGTATAATATAGGGTATAGTATTAGTTAGGCCTGTTTTTAATAGTAACTCTCAAGCAACCAAAAACCACATTTATCTGGCATCTACCAATCCCCATGGGTGGCAGTTAACTGAGAGTCTACTGTATTAGCTTCAATAAGTCAAGAATACCTCTTAATCTCAATAAAACTATAAGAAATATTAAATATAATGTATAAATAACAATCTAACAGAGAATGAACTAAAATTTTTAAAACATTTGGTTAATTAACTCTATAAAAGTTAAAAAAGGAGAAAAAAACAAAATATAGAATGAAATGGACAAACAGAAAGCAGATAGTAAGATAATGAATTTAAGCCAAAATATATCAGTAAAATTGTTAAATACAAATAGACTAAACACCTTAGTATTTCTACTATGAGATTAAGATAGCCAAGTTGGATACAAATTTGGATACAAATACAAAATACAACTTTCTGCTCTTATTTTAAAAAACTTAAGGAAACAGAAAGTTTTTACTTTCTGTATGAAAATAGAATAGAAAAAAATACCATGAAAATATTAAGCAAAAGTAAGCTGGATTACCTATAAGAATATCAGACAATACAGTCTTTAAAGCAAGAAGTACTAGAGATATAAAAGTATGTTTCACACTATTATAAAGATAAATCTGTAGAATTTAGAAAAGCTAAAATCTAGAACAATTAAATTTAATAACATACACTGAAAATAGATAAAGCAAAAAAATCAGAACTAAAAGAAATGGGAATTTACATAAGCATAGTGAGATTTTAATAACTTTATTCAGTAAATAATAGAATGAACAGTCAAAATATGTAATAAACAGCACAAAAGATTAGAAAAGCACAACTAATAACATTGCCCATGCATTAAAGAAAGTTAAAAAAAAAAAATCAAAGGTCTAAATCCATTTCAGCAGGTTAGAGGAAACAATTCAGTGAATTAAGCCTCCTTCACACACATAAAAAAAGAAGGATAATTAATATAAAAACAGAAATTAATGAAACAGAAACAATTATATAATGAAGGGAATCAACAAAGAGACAGTTTTTTGAATATATAAATGATAAACATGGGTTCTACTTCTCATATGGACAAGTAAGCTCCTACCAGCCCTGATTCTTTTCCAGATAACCAGCATAAACTCTGGACAACAACATACAGAAAAACCAACAAAAGGAGGAAGATTCTGAAAGAATGTTGATATTTGGGAGAAAAGAAGACCCAGAGTGATTTACCTGAAAAAAGTTTTATGGCTTTTAGTCTGAGAGGAGGCCAAATTAGGGATCCATAGGTATATTAGTTTGCTTGGGCTGTCATAACAAAATGCCATAGAGTGGGTGACTTAAACAACAGAAATTTATTTTCTCACAGTTATAAAGACTGGAATTCCAAGATCAAGACGCCAGCAGAATTCATGTCTGGTTAGGTTGCTGATACCTGCCATATCATTGTGTGTTTGCATGACTTCTTTATGTGTACATGGAGAAAGAAAGAGCTATTTCTCTAGTATCTTTTAGACATAGTGTCTAGTAGGATAAGGACACTAATCCTACTGGATCTGGACTGCAATCTTATGTCCTCATTTAACTCTAATTGCTTCCATAGAGGCCCCAGTGTAAATACAACCTCACTAGAGGTTGGAGTTTTAACATATGAATTGGTGACTGGGTACATTCAGCCTATACCAATGGGGTAGCTATAACTCTAAAAAAACCCTCATAGTCTTCTTGCTGGAAGATTCAGAGAATAGAATGAAGGACAATCACAGACACTAGAAACTGAGTAGGGAATCTGAGAGAAGGCCTTGAGAGGCGGAGCCTTATATTCTATGTACAGTCCTTACTCAGATTTCTAGCTGACCCATGGGTCAGGTATGCGTGACTTTGGCTAAGGATAAAAGAGTTAGACTGTACTTTGAGTTTGCAACCCAAGAGATAAAGCTTGCAATTTTAGTCCAACTAAGCCCAATGAATGCTAAAATAAAATACACCAATTCTCTTTGGAAGAGCTTACCAGAATATGGAGTCTTACAACATAATAACCACAATGTCCAGGATATAGTTAAAAATTCTTCAGCATATATAGAAGCAAAAAAGTGTAATCCATTCTTAGGAGAAAAAAAAAATCAATGGAGACGAAGCCTGGGAAGACTCAGATGTAGAAATTAGCAACATCTAATTTTAAAACAGCTATTATGTCTGTGTTCAAGAATGAAAAGGAAGAGTGCTCACAATGAATAAAAAGATAAGAAATCTCAACAGAGAAATAAAAAAAAAAAGACCTAATACATATGCCATTGGATTTCCAAAAGGAGATAGAAAGGAAAATTGGGAAGAAAGGGAGAGAGAACCAATATAAGCATGAAAAGTGGGTTTATACAGATTCTATAGGACTTAAAAACAGAATGAGCAGATGTTATGAACAGCTTCATAACAATAATTTTGAAGATATAAATGAAATAAATTCTTTAAAAATATTACTAAAATTAATTCATTATTAAAACTAACCCAAGAAGAAGTAACAAGTATGTATAATACTCCAAACTACTAAAGAAATTAAAGTATAAAATATGTCAATAAAACCTTTAGAAATCTTCAGGCTAAGATTCTTTCTCTAATACATTCTTTTAAATGTTTAAGGGAGAAACAGAACTAATTTTTCACAAACTTTTTTAGAGGGCAGAAAAAGAGAAAATCCTTCCCATTATTTTTTTCTTTTTAGGCCAGTATAACTTTAACATTACCACTTTAAAGAACATTACAGAAAAAGGTAATTTCTTGCCAATCTAACTCATAAACATAAATGTGAAAAATGCATCTTAATCATCTACAAATATCAATTCCAGGTAGATTATAGGTTTAAGTCTGGGAGTATAATAGTAAAGTTTCTATAACATGACATAGGAGAATATCATTATGCTCTCTGGAAGGCAAAAAAAGACATAAAAGACACTATATAAGTATATGAAAGAAACATTGACTATATGAAAAAAATTCCTTTTTATCAAAGATAATTAAGAAGTGAACAGGATCTATGTAATAGGAGAAGGTGTTGTAAAGCATATAACTAACAAAGGGCACGCATGTAGAATATATAATGAATTCCCACATGTAAGAAAAAGGCAACATAACTTTAAATTGGTAAGTAAATTAAATAGGGACTGCATAAGAGAATACTCAAACTTCTATAAGCATATGAAAAGATATTCAACTAAATTGACCACTAGGGAAAGTTAATCAATGGGGTATACTATACACCTAACAAAATGGCTAAAACTTAAGCAAAATGACCATACAATGATATTGAGTAACAGGAATTACTCAATGATGTTGGAACTGCAAGTTAGTACAACCCATATTGGAAAACTGTTTGGCATTATCTACTAAAGTTGAACATATACATATCCTATCACTCAACAATTCCACTCCTAGGTATATGTCCAATATGTGTAAATATGCTCTTGAACCACTGTTCATAATACACTAACACTGGTAACAGTTCAAAGTTTAAATATTCTTAAACATTAGAATAAATAAATTGTAGTATATTAATTCAATGGGATCTATACAGCAATGGATACTTTAAAATATTGTATGACGGCATCTCATGAAGATAATACAAAGTGAAAGAGTTCAGATACACACACACACACACACACACACACACAGAATATAATGCATAATGATAGTTTTATAAAGCCCCCAAACAAAATTAATCTATTGTGATGGAAATCAGACCAGTGGTTACCTTTAGGGATAAGGATGGGGTAATGATTGAGAAGTGACCCTGTAGCATTTCTTGAGTGCTGATAGTGTTCTGTTTCTAGATCTAATTGTTGACTGTATTATTGTGTTCATTTTATTAATATTAATTTATACATAAAAACACACAGAAATCACAAATCACAAGTGAACAACTTGATGTGTACAGTGTATTGCTCAGAACTCATTTTTGTTCAAAGCCATTCTTCTAGCACCCTAGTCCTCAAAAGGTAACCCTTTAAATACATTGAAACCAACAGAACTTGGAAATGGATTAAAAATACCTGGGCCCATTGCTTTTTATTAATTTTGTTGCAGAAATAACTATTACACTTGTAATCTGCACTACTGATGTCAATTTATTTTCATCTCAGTACTGAAAGACCCAATAGATCACTCAGTAGGAGGCAGAACTTCATTTTCTTAATTACAGGAATCAGCTCAATGGTGTGCATAGCTCTCAGATGGCAGAAATTCTTTTGTGGGAGGAGGATATAACTTATCTTTAAGCGTCCCATCATACCTCATGTTCAGTGGACCCATGGATAACACAGTTCCTGCAATTGTGGTTCAGCAGCATCTGGAGCAAACTAAATAGCACTTTGAAAGGTTGGATAAAGGACCTCTGGATATTGCCCAACAGAGGATTTCTGAATTTCATTGCTGAGCTTCCAGCTTCGGTTTACTAACACTACATTAACAGAGCACCGTTGTCCTTTGTTTTTACTTATAAAGAAAAATAAGAGGAAAGGAGAATTAAAGAAGAGAAATGAAATCCCAAATTCCTCCCCCCATCCCCCCAATACCAAAGGTTCCTGGAAGCCACTCGTAAGCAGTAGCTTCATAAAGCTCTGAACTTCATCCATAAATTACACTGGGCAAAGCTTCAGCCTTGAAAATGTGTGCTCTACATATTTCCAAGCAATTTCACAGCTTCTTTTAACTTTATTACTTCTGATATTTTTTCTCCCTGAATAAACCCTGAGTTTATCAGATTTGGTACAAGGGAATGTTTTCCCTCATAGAAGTCAAGCTGCATGGAACATTTTAACATTTGAAGAGTTTTCGATTCAACTTTACTTGGAAGACATTCACAATCCAAAATTCATTAAAATTGCCTGCAAAATAGGAATGCTGACTTGTCTCAATTAACTTGTTTCAATTAAGGAATAGCACAAGTTTCACTTGTACTTTTATTCCCCCCATTTCCTTTCTTCACCTCACCCCCTACCACCACTTTTACAGGCTGAGATTTGATCTGGAGAAATATCCATAAATCTATCAAGCCACAGGGGAAATGTGTCATCTTTTCACAAGATTTGCTATAGCGGATTTATGAAAGTCCATTTAAGTAACTTCTCTCTGGGAGGTAATCAGACAAGAAAAGCGAAGAACAAGTAATAACTCCCCCACTTTTAATGCATTCCAAGATCCAACTGCACATCTTCCATAAAAAGCTCCTTTAAAGAAAAAGAAACAAAAACAAAAAAAACACGCCAAACCATTTCAGATTGTTTATGTCCTTGTAGCCATCTGCTCCACTGTCTTTGTATCATTTTAGTTTATGATCTCCAAAACACATATTACCCATTTTCTGAATGGGCTTGCTGATACTCTTTGCTGTCAATTTCATCTAACTCCCAAGTCCTCTGTATTTGTGATTCACAAGGTCAGCCAATGTGCCCATCATTTGGAACTACATCAGCAGTTCAATCCGTAAGCTTAACCTTCTGTTGAGTGTCTTTATTACCTACCAGCTTCTCAAGAGTATGGCTGAGGAGTGGGTATGCTGGTTCATCCACAGCCTGTTACACTAATGAGTTTCCAGGCAGTATTTTATCAAAGCAATGTGTCAGAGCCTTTCTGTTATTGCTTCTTGTTTTGATGGGCTAGTGTTCGTTTTTAGAGAACACACAATTTTTTTTAGCTCTCTTGACAGGCACGTTGAGGGGGTCTCAGTAATAAGTGCCAGAAAAGGAACATCTGGTATACATTTAATGATGCAATGTTCCATTGTTAACTTAAAGCTGTTACACACCTTGATGAACACATAATGGGTCTCAAGAAATTCAGAGAAAATTAAAATGTAAATGTTTACCCAGACCATATTTCCCTTTCCTTTTCTTCCTGTCATCTACACCTGTACCTTATATGTAAGTAAAATGAAAGGTTAGTGCAAAACTTCTCTTCCAACCTGCTACAGCTCATGTTGCTAGAAACTAAAAGAACTTGTTTTTTCTTTTTCACTTTTCAGAAAGGGAATATAGCTGAGGCCAAAATGACAACACGGTGGTCTTGCTAAATTATTTAAGTACTGTCTGTACTTTCAGAAAATAAGCTAGCTAGGCCATTTAGAAAATTTGCTTCCTCCTGGGACAAAGGATCTACACATGGAGTTTACTATACTGTAAATATGTTCAAAATATTTCTATCAGATTACCAGTTTTGGCTCCAAATTTTGCTCTTTTATACAGGTAATGGTTAAAATGCATTTGGCCTCCTTTTAGCTACTTTTCTGGACAAGTGCACTATGTAACACCTGCTCCTACAGTGAAAATTCACAGGTCCAAGGAGAGAAAATACATTTTCAGGCCTTCACTAATTGAGCTTTTTTCCTTTAAAACATCATTCCTGTGCACTGTACAATGTAGGTGGACCTCCTCCCTTCTCTAGAGGATGAGATGGAATTCTGCAAATGCATTAGAACAGTCAAAGAGAGGTAAAAGAAAGGGAAAGTGGAAGGTGGATGGGATGTAGGAAAAGAAGGATCAAGGGAGATATAAAGAAGGGAGGAAAAAAGGAAAAGCAAAGACAAAAATAATTTTTTAAAAGCTACAATTCATAGCAGTTTTTACAAAATGAAACTCTATTATAGTTGTCTTACAACCCATAACAAGAAGGTTTCAGCAATTTTTGAATGAAAATTATATCCTCTCTGAAATGGTGACAATTTGATGCATGGAGCAAACTTTGATTCACAGCTATTTAATTTGATGCAAACTGCCTTATATAGTTATCTGCACATTTCCGTTTTTTAAAATATATTTCAGGTCTACAAAAATAGTTAAACAGGGTGGGTTTTTTTTTCACATTTTAATTCTCTGTTTAAAGTTACTTATTATTATTTTTAAAAATAGAATAAATTATGGGGAAGCCTAGTAGTGGGAGGTATGATGTTGGCCCCGGAAAGTGTAGAAAGGATTTTAAGAGTATTTTGCTTTATTTGGTTTTGTTTTTTAAGTTTCAGACTGTCTGAGATAAACAGTGAAACTTGTTTGCATCTGTAGACACAGCTGGACTCATCTGCAGAACTATGGAAAACTTTTCTCAGGACCAAAGACCGAATATTATGAAATGGGTTTTCTAGTTTGAGCTGAGAGAGTCTATTCAGCTGACACCAGAAAACGGCTAAGATGGCTTAATGAGTTTCTTCATTCTGCTTCCATCAATTCTAAAAGATGTTCATGCATCTTCTGGCCACTTACTATGCTGAAAACAAACAAACTAGCAAATAAACAAAACTGGATGTTCAAGCCATTTACATTGAGGCAATGCAGCAAAGAGCATTTTCTATTTCTGGCCTCCCTTCTCCACTACCTCATTGAGAAAGCTTCTCTTTCACTGACATTTGAAGCTTTCCTTGCTAAATAGAATACAGATTTTTCTCCTTTAAAAGTTTCTGAACATGGAATTCTGATCACTTCCCCTAGATGTAATTTTCAGAGGGTCTCAGGATTCTAGGGACTCCATTGAAATGAACTCAAGAATAGCCTCCTGGAGAAGGCAAAACAGAAGACAGACTAAACTTGGTAACTGAGTGTGAAATCAATTTTTGGAAAGTTTAAAATTTCTTCAGTGTGCTCCTAGGAGATCTAATTCTTAATTACTTTATTTCAGGTAGCAGGTAGGGAAATTCCAGTGGGTAGATCTCTCATACATTACTAAGATGATGGGAAAAGAAAATGGCCAAGGCACTGACAGTTCTTGAAGAGAAATGCTAGATTCTGTGCTCTTTTGAAAAATACCTGGTTTTATATAACATAGAGACACCATTAGTATTCAAGGTATGTAAAAGCTAGAGGTGACATTAGGGAAGTCAGTGAATATGCTTCTATTAAGAACTCCTTCATAGAAATAGTATTTGATTTCTATACTTCAGAAGTTTTTATGGGAGAGAAGAGAAAGGAGGAAAACAATGTGTTTGTGTACATATACATTTATATATTTAAATTAGTCTTTTGAAATTAAAGGAGAGTGAGTAGAGATCTCCATGCCTCTCTTAATTTTAAAGAAACGTTCATGTCTTTAGAACATGAAATGGCAATGTCTGCTGGAAAGGAACCTGTTCTTCCGAGTTTCTACAGTTTTCACTGTAAAATTTATAGCAAACATATTTTTGTTCGTTCGTTTTCTGGCTGGTGTAGTGTATGTGCTATCATGACAGTGGGCATTTTTTCCCTTTTATTACTAGTTCATATAGTATTAAGCAAAACTCAGGTAAGTATTCAGAGTAGAAAAGAATGTGCCAAAGAAGACAGAAACAGAATAGAAAGTGGTATTCTGTTGTAAAATTACTAAATCATTCTTCCAGGGTCCCAGGACATAGTCTAGGCTGGGGGTGGCGAACCTATGGCACGCGTGCCCAAAGTGGCACGCAGAGCAATTATTTCGGCACGCGGAGCTGGGAGGGCGCTAAGGGCAATTTCACAGTGAGTTTAGATTACAGGGTCCAAATAACAACTAAAATTGATCTGACTAAGTTGCAGATGGGAAGACAAAGAAGAGCTCCGTATACGTTTTTTAATTATAAGGAGTACTTTTCTGTTGCATTCCTTGCTTTCGTTGATGCCAACTGTAAATTTATAGCAATAGATAGATGTTGGGTCATATGGAAAAGAGGGGGACAGTGGAATTTTTGCGAAGTCTGTCATGGGGAAACAAGTGCTTTCGGGAAATATATTTCCTCCAGATGAGAGACTTCCTGGTTCGAATAAAGTAGTGCCCAATGTTATAGTTGGAGATGAAGCTTTCAGATTACACAAACATGGCGTGAAACTATACTGTAAAATAACAGCTCGAGGAGAAAAATCTAAAGTCATCTTCAACTACAGGTTAACTCGTGCTCACAGAGTAACGGAAAATGCGTTTGGGCTATTGAGTCAAATTTTTCGAGTATTCTACTCTCCCGTTGCTGTCACACCTGAAACATGTGAACAACTTGTAATTGCAGCATGTTGTTTGCACAATATACTGAGG
>PVKE010046424.1:0-12270 GCA_004027555.1 Craseonycteris thonglongyai | reverse complement strand
GTGGACACCGGATATATGGTGATGGAAGGAGAGCTGATTCTGGGTGGTGGGCACATAATGCGATGCATGGGTGATGTGATGTGGAGTTGTAGATCCAGAAGCTATCTAATTGTTACCAGTCAATGCCACCCCAATAAATTTAACAATAAAAAAAAAACAAAAACAAAAAAAACACACAGAAAGTCAGCTGCCCAAATGAGTAATTCCCCAAACCATTGCTTAGCCAAATGGCAAGTAAGCCAGAAGCTAATTCACCAAAAGCCAAAGCATTAAACGTTAATTCCCTAAATTTGCTTGTTTCTTTGAAAAACTATTATGTAATATATAGCAGATGCTATTACATGGGATAGGTTTTTAAATATATTTTTATTTATTTATTTTTATTTTTGACAGAGAGAGAGAGAGAGCGATACAGAGACAGACAGAGAGAGAACTGAACTGGGGGTACTCCCCAGTTCAGCATATGGGTCCGCACGGGCTGGGGTCGGGATTCGATCCTCGGTCCCTGGCGCTGCAAAGTGAGCACTTAACCCACTGAGCCATCCCGGCTTCCCCAGGATAGGTTTTTAAAACTGGATGTGTTAATATTAAGTAAGTGAGAAAGAATACTTACACAATACCCATAAGGTACTAAAAACAATCATACAACAAAACTGTTGCAGCCCAAATCAGTCTTTAACAATGAATATCATTATTACCTTGGATCCCATCCTGCATTCCCCTCCCTCATCCTATCTTCTTCCTTCCCCCTCAGAAATAATCGCACTTCTAACATTTCTGCTTTTCACCCTTGCTTTTTTTATGCTTACAATATTTGTATTCCCAAATAGTTTTGTTTTAGTTTTACATGTTTTTTAACTTTATATAAAAGGAATTAGATAGAAAAAAAAGAAGAAAATGAGATAAGCAGACAGAATAGGGGGATCTCGGGACCCCTCCCCTGGGACCCACCTTGCTGGAGTAGTCACCACCCTTTTTACAATAATCTCCACCCTCAGGTAGACAACCATGGGAAAAATTACAGAAAAAATTAATTAACAAAAGAAAGTTATAAGACACAAAAAGCCCACCAGTTCAAACTAGTCATTGATGCCTGCGTAACAAGTCATAATGACTGTTATATCACCCAAGCCTCATTTACTATCATTATAATATCATACATATATGCACAGAAGTTTGTTAATATCGTTACAACAGACCGGCTTCTGGGAAGAGACATGGGTAGGTGAAAAGAGATTATGTAATATCCCTCTGTCAATCAACAAAAGCCAATCAAAGTTCACATGCCCAGAAAGGTGTAACCCCTTCCAAGTAAAGGGAATAAAATCATCCAGGTCCTGGTAGTCAGGCTCTTGAGCCACTTTTTAGCTCGGCCTGCTCCCACTTTCTCCGGAGTGTACTTCTACTACCTTTACTCTTAATAAACTATCCTTTCACCTCTGTACTTTGATGTCTTGCTCAATTCTTTGTTCAGGATGCCAAGAACCTGGCCACCAAGCTGTGAAGGGCCCATTCTCCGGAAACAGTTTGGAATCCTCATTGTCTCAGCGGTAGGGTGGCGACCCTGCCGGTTTCATCATCTTTGCCTGGGAGGGGCGGTGTGATCGCACACCGGCTTCTCTCCCACCTGGAACCAGATTGCTAGCTCAGACTTTATTTGCGTCCTCTCCGCCGTGCATTGGGTGGAGGCTGATTTGGTTTGCAGGACAGAGCAGAGGGAAAGCCTCCAGCCCTGGCCCACATGGCAGGCCTTTCCTCCTGGGCTCTTCAGGGTTGAGACACCCACAGTGGCTTCCTTTCTGTACTAGTCCTAGCCCTTGGCTTCATCCTACCACAGACCTGGCTCAGGCCAGACATCCCGGTGGTCTCTGCTTTAGTTGATTATTAAATTTTGTTGTCCAGAATGGACGGTATTTGAGAGGGAAGAATGAGATAAGCAGAGTTATGCTTTTCTGTCCTGTTGGGCTTCTAAGCCTTGCCCTCCCTCATGAGACCTCTTACCTTCCATCCAGCTCCTTGGGGTTGTTACATATGGAGGCAGTGAGTAGCTCCATTCTTTCCACCAACACTGAACTACAGGTCAGTGAAACAAAGGAAAGCAGAGTAAAGCTTTATTGAAACATGTTTCAACAGGGAAACGGGCCAAGCCAAGAGAGGCAAAGACTCTGATGGGTTTGGGGTTAGAGTTTTATTCCGGGCACTGTACCAACCCCTGAGTGTGACTTTCAGTCTTAGATCATTTGATTGACATGTGCAGGCAATAAGACTGCTTTCTGCGCATGCCCTTACTCAGAATGCATACAGAAACACCCACAGGGGTGAAGGATCAAAAAGGAAATGTTAATTTATTACAATTACATTATAATGAAGCTAAGGTTAAGCCAAGGACAGGCTCCAGCTGTGTGCACATATGCCCAAAACTAGATGACTCTGGTTGGATTTTACTGCCCTCTGATCAGGATGTTCTAATCACAAAAGTAGCCCCTGGGGGTTGGACCTGGGTGATGCAAAGCACTGGTCATATTACCTTCCATCTCTCCTTGTTGCTCATGCTTAGCTTTCTACCTAACGGACGATGCTGTCTTGGTAGACAATCCTGCCTCTGACAGGCCATTCTTGTGCCTGGAGGTTCAGGACGTATCTGTGGCTTCTGCTTGTTCTTGTCTCACACAGCAGGTGCTGAGAGCACCACTGGACCTGCATCTGTGATGAATGCTGCTGCTCTCTTTGTACATGTGGGTCCATCTCTTGCAGCCATTGCAGCCCAGAAATAGGGGTGAGTGGAGACTTGTCTGGGGACCCACAGTGAGGGTCCACGGAAGAGAACTAGTAAGTGCGACGCAGGCTGCCTGCCCAGAGCCAGGGATGCTGCCCCTACCTGGAGGCCCAGGAGGCCAAAACCCTGGGCCTGTCTGCAGACAGCAGGCCTTCCCCTCTGGACACAGTGGGATTGACTTTGTCCCTGAGACACTTCCCAGTCCCTTTGATGCATGGGGACAAAGGCTCACAGGGTTGTGCGTGGAAATTTTTTATTTTTTATTTTTTTGAACTGAACTGGGGACCTCACCGCATTCGGGAAGCACACCCCAGTTCAGCATGTGGGTCTGCCTGGGCCGGAGCCGGGATTTGATCCTTGGTCCTCGGGGCTTCAAAGCGAGCACTTAACCCACTGAGCCATCCCGGCTTTCACGTGTGTGGAAATTTGATTCATGTCCTCCCAGGCACCGTGCACCCCTCAGTGAGCACTAGGAGGACCTGGCAGATGCTGGCATTTCCAGGTGACCTCAGTTGTCCTGTGAGCCCAGCTTCAGCACAGAAGACCTTGCCCAGGAGGTGGTGCCCACCGGGCAGGGAGACCCACAGGGCAGCTTCCAGGACACCCACCACCAGGCAGGCTGAATGCTCAGAGAGGCTAATTAGAATACGGTGTCAGACAACACCTTTCCACATGCCGCATGAATGGTTATTAGCCCCGTTGTATCTAGAGTAGAGAGCATACAAGGGAGAAAAACTACACACACACACACACACACACACACACACACACACCATACACTATACACTGCACACACACACCACACTACACACACATATACACCACATACTACATCGACAACATGCACTACACACCAACCACATGCCATACATTACACACACACAGCACACGATATCACATGACACACTACACATTATACACATACCATAAACTGCAGACACATATGGTCACCTGAGGCTCATGGGATATCCAGAGAGGACTCAATCCAGAACAGCTGTGCCTGGCTTCTTGTCTTTGTGCGAGTAAGAATTCAAGAGCGAGACAGATGCAAGAAACTAAAAGTGATTTACTGAAAACGAAAGTCTACACTTCAGAGGAAAGTGTGGGTGAACTCAGAGAACAAGCTGCACCAACAAAGACCTGATCAAGGGTTTTCATCCCTACGGAGGTGGGAATTGGTGACGTCCCACTGACGTGGTTCATTCAACTCCTCCTTCTGGGTGGGACCCTCTGTTTCCCACTTTTTCTTTCTTATTTGGTTCCTCCAGAAGTGTCATGGTGTCAGATGCATGATGGAAATAGTAGTAACTGCAGTGTAAATAAGATTATAACAACATTATAATTAGCTAAAAATCAGGTCCCTGTCATAGGGATTAGCATAGCTGGAAGAAACTGGTCTTGTTCTCCAGCTGCAGGTACTGGACACAGACATTTGTTACTGGTGTAACCAGTGAGGCATCTCAGGTTGTACCCTGGAGGGGGTTGTCAATTTCCTAAGTTACCTGTCCTGCCTCAGTACCACACACCACACCCACAGACACCCCCTGCCCCCATACTACACACATTACCCACCCTACACACACACACACACACACACACACAGATGTTTTCTCTCTCCTTTCCCCTCTGTCTCTTCCAGGGCTGGCCTGCTCTGCTGTATATTTGTCACACACACACACACACACACACACACACACACACATGTAAACCTGAAGCAGTCAGTGTCAGCTGAAATACTGAGAGACCTAAGAATGCATGATAACCAGGAAGAAGGAAATTATTTTTCTCTCTACTTTTTACATTTGAGAAGTGTTCTGTTTCATAAAATTATGCACCTCCAGAAACAAATAAACATCCAAGGAGAGAACAAGAGCCACAGATAACAGGGAATGTTTTGCTGTGGTAAATGTGAGAGAAAAACAACTTTCAAATATATCTTTGACCAGATTTCCTAACTGTATCCTCGCACATTATCGTCATCTTCTCTGAGTGTAACTAATGCTTTTGAGAAAAGTGAGAAAAGCTGTGAACTGAGAGACAACCTCAAATTTGTTAAAATGTTATGGATGTTGTATAGAAAAGCAACCCCTTGTTTGGAACAGAACGAAACATTCAATTTGTCTGAACAGAGGATTTGTTTTGCTTTCTTCTTTTACCATGTTGAATACACATTTAAAAAATGGCTTGGCGAGGCTCTGTGGAATTGGCCCACCTAAAAGCTGCGTGTCCTCTGGAGCCCTGGAGGGTTGATCTCATTGTCACCTGCTCAGCTTGCCCCTCAGCCTGGCTCTCAGTGGCCGCCTGGGCCCCTTGGGTTTGTGTGTTGCTGGAGTGCGGGTCCTGGCTCCAGCATCCCCGCAGGAGGTCTTGGTCCCTCCCTGGTGTCCAGTGGAGGAAGGCAGGGAGAGAAAGGGCAGGCCCCTGGGAGGTGCCAAGCCCTCTTGGAGCCTTGGTGGCCCTCTCTCCAGCAGGCCTGGCCTGCCCTTTAGGTGCTGGTTTCACAGGTGTGGCCGTGAGACCTGCCGTGGGTCATGGGAGAGGCGGTAGCACCTGAGAGCTGGAGGAGCCATAGTACATCCTCTGGAGGCTCCCGAGCTTCTAGAAGGAGACAGTTACCTGTGGGAACAGCACTGGGCTGGAGAGGAAACGACTCCCAGCAGCAAGCCTCTCTGAGCCAGTCCCGAGGCCCGGCAGACCCCTCAGCTTCTCTTTCTTGGCTCGTGTTGGTGACCCCACAGAGCTGAGCATTTCTTTGACTGCATCTAGACAGAGCTGGACACATAGTCAGCGTGTATTCCTGTCCTGGTGTGTCGTTCCTCACTGCAGGTGTTAGAAGGGCAAGAGCTACCTCGAGCCCCGAAACCTTTTGACTTCTTTGGAGTGGGACAAAAAACCATGCCATATGTGTTGGAGCAATGAAGCCATCAGGTACATAGGAAGGGCTCAATAAACGTTTGGGGAAGACAGGAGAGCGGCTTTGTCAGAGATGGAAACAGACCTGCCTGTTTGCAGCTTGCAGCCACCCTGAAGGGCTTTACTCACACCCACAAGGACATAAGGTGGACAATTCCGTGGGTGGCAGAGGCCACTTCACTGGGCTGACAGCACCTCTTCCCCTTTCACTATCTCAGCAGCTATGTGAACATTTCCAGTGCCTTGACTTCTGTTCTGAGCTTCAAGGCTGCTTCTGTATGAAGGTTTTGGGACACTAGTTAGGAAGGGAATGGGAAGCCCAGGCTGGGAAGGAATTTCTGCACAGACCAGGAGAACGGATTCTATGACATAATCATCTGAACGGATCCTACAACATAACCATCTGAACGGATCCTACGACATAACCATCTGAACAGATCCTACGACATAATCATCTGAAGCCAGTGGGAGTGAGGACACAAGTTTTTTCTTCCATTCTGCAGGATAGAGGGGGGACTTCCGGCCTAGGGAGGGAGGACATTTATGTTTATGTATTTCCTGAATCTTTGGGACGGGCCCAATTTCTGTTGTCCGCTCTGTGAGTGGAGGTGGGATTCTTGTCTTGGCTGAAGTGGAGACTGCTTTTGTTCAGAAATCCAGGAGACAGAGAGACTTGGGACTACAGCAAGCTTTGGCAGAGAAGGAATGACCTTCTGTCAGTGCCTGCCCCCACCCCCAGGTGCACACAGTTGCCCTGTCCATCCAACATAGCTGGGATGCCCATTTGGGTCAGGATTGGCAGAACTCCAACCACCTGGGAAAGGCTACCCCTTTTCTTTAGTTTGGAGCCTGTTTCCAGAAGGCTCCCGTGCTTATTTGTGCCAACCTTGGCTGAGACCTCTTCCTGTTCTCTTCTATGGGGCCAACCAATATGCTGCTGCACTGCCATGTGAAAATCTGGAACAGATAAAAGATCTGGGCAAGATTTTACTTCTTAATATGGAAAACTTCCCAAGCTGTAAAATGAAGCTACCGAACTTGGCAGGTAAAGTGTGACTACAGAGGTTTATCATTGAAGGGGTGAATGACTTCAGAGTGACATTTATAAACATAGGAGGAGGGGCGGGACATGGGTGGATGTCTTTAGAGCAGCCACAAAACTTCATTGCACCCCAGAGTTTTGTCATCTTTCCCTCTGTTCCTAGCAGTTGCCTGTATTCAGGTTAGCTTTTGCTACTGGCAAGTTGCTATCACACAAAGGTGGTGAAGTCATCTTATCCCCAGGCCCAGGAGAACTTAGTTTGTGATGGTTCAACAGTGCTAGTGACCAAACTGTCCCCTTAGTGGGTGCAGGTGCCAAGGTGCTCAACAACTTTCTGTCCTCTTCCCATGCAAACTTCCTCCTGGTCTTTCCTGACCTACCTTGGCATCTGCTTGTGCATGGGCTGTGTCTAGGGAGTTAGAGCCAACACACTTGCTTCTTGGGACTCACAGATGCCTTGGGAGAGTATGCAAGGGAGGAACGGCTCTAAGTAATTAAACTTGGCTAGTTGACGCAGAGGCCAATCTTCGGTCTGCTGACTTCATTATTTAAATTGTTCTCAATTAACCCTCTTCTCTTCAGCACCACTGCACTGCCTAGTTCAGGGTTAACCTTTAGGAAAAAAAAATGCTTCATTAGGACTGTTTGATTGCAAATAACAGAAATTAAACTTGCAAACGTAACCACCCTCCCCTGCAAATGTGCCAAGCTCAGAATGCAAAGGCAAGGCTAAAATCAGGCCCTAAGAACCTAAGCAGAGACCAGGCCATGCAGCCCTCAGTTGCAAGCTCACTTCTCTGTTTCTCATTCTCAGTGCATTTCTTGCAGAATAGTCCCCTCTGTGCCTAGTCTGCCTGACAGGTAAGACCACCAGCTTCTCTCACGTTCACAGTCATAGATTAGATCAGCCCTCCTCTCCCCTGGAGATCGAATTAACCTTCTCAGGTTCCCAATGCCAAGTTCGTTGGGATGGGTCACCCTAGGCAGCTGAAGTCAGATTCCCTGGCAGGGCTGGGACTGTATAAGGGCCTGCAACGTGCCCGTTTGTGTCGTTTCGGCTTTGGGGCCAGGACAGAGTAAATACGTGACTCTACTCCATTTACTGTGCTAGGGGCCTGGGCGTACTGAACACCCAGTGCCACGCCCACAGGGCTTAGGGGCGCTGTCCTGTGCTGCCAATCATCTCCCTCAGAGCGAGCCTGGCTGTGGCTCCTCAGTGTGCCAACCAGCTGGCTCTATCTGTCAACAGGAGGGACTCCTACCTCCTCAGCCCTGCAGACGGGGCTGGTGGTTCAGCTCTGATCATCTGACCTCCCTCCAAAGACCTCAAACGTTCTGACTTCGTGTCTGCTCCTTTGCTCATGCTGTTTGCTTTGCACTCGATGCTGACCTTCCTCTTTTCCGTCTAGTCACGCCTCGTCTTTCAGGAATCCAGCTCAGACACAACTGCTCTGGCCAGGCTTCCCCAGACAGGGTGACCCTGCCAGCCCACAGGACACAGCACGGCTCCTCCCCTCAGCCAGCACGTGGTCAGGAGTCTCTCCGGCTGTGGAACTTGACCGCGTCTGGGAGGAAGCTTCTCAGCTTCCCCCACAGGCAGCAGCGACTAAATGCTCGTGGAAGGAAGAAGTGAGTGGACAGGGGCAGTTGCTAAAGCCTCACGTGGAATCCTGGGTGACATCAATGGACAAAGAGGGAGGAAGGGGACAGTCTATCTCCTTTGAGAGGGTCACACGCATGCCAAACAGGGGCTGGGAGAGTTTTCTGAGGCCTCCGGAGGCGAATGCTGTCACCCAACAGGTGGAATCTAGAGGCGTCGGACTCAGTGTCTGCGGCCTGGCCGGGGAGGAAGGATCCAGGCCACAGCCTGTGATTCTCCAGGGACATTCAGGTGCAGCGGGAACGGAGAACAGGCGGGCAGAGACATCAAACCCAGACGCCCACGGGGTGGGGGGCAGCTGTGTTTTCTGGCTCGGGCCGGCTCCTGCAGCGTTCCGGACCCAGCACTCTTTGAAGTGCTCCGGAAAGGGGCTGCCTCACAGCTTTCAAGCCACAGGCAGGTTTCACATATTTTCTCTCCTTATTGCAAGGCCATGCATGTCTCTTGTGAAAAATTGTGAAACACAGAAAAGTCAAAAGAAGGAAAAAAAGGCACCTATAATCTCATCATCCAGAAATATCCACCACTAGTATAATATTTGGTGACTTGCCTTTTTAGCTTGTCCTCCATGAAAAATTTTTAAACATTGTTGATATTCTATGAATACAAATTTGTGTCTGATTATTATTATTATCATTATACCATATGAACATTTATTTCCGTGTCCATAAAAACAGTTTGTAAATACGCTAATTATTCTAATCCTGGATGAGCCACACTCTGCTGAATAAGTTGAGGCCAAGATTTTAAAAGCACATTCTTAATGCTGCCACCCCCCTCAGACCGTGCAGGGGGGTAGTGGTAGCTGGACCGGGCTGAGTCAGGCATGGGGCCCAGGGGAGGGTGTCCACAAGGGGGCCTCTGGTCACAACCCTGGTTGTGACTGACGATGAGACTAACCCAAAGGACTGACGCAGACGAAAGGCACGACTCTGGGTGGCAGGAGGACGCAGGTTCGAATTCTGTTTGTAACGTACTAGTGACAGGAATTTAAACAAGTTATCTGAGCCTGCTGGGCTTCAGTTTCCTCATTTGAAAAATGGGGAAATAAAGAACTAATTCAAACTGTTGTATTAAAAATCAAAATGAGATCATAAGCAACATGGACTATACAACATGTAATATTTAAATATATACTGTACATGAAATATGCAGTGGGTGATATAAGATGCAATTTTATTCTATATAGCATAGACAAAAAAAGGTAGTAGAGACTACAGAAAGTGTATGGGGCATATATGGTTGAATATACGAGAACTCAGAGCAGTGTCTGGCCTAGAAAACACATCCTAACACCTGTTAGGAGGAGGAGTGCCCCTTTTGCACTTAGCTGAAGTAAGCGTAGGGATGCCCAGAGTTTGAGTCACCACTGCTTAGTGAGCCATCGGGAGCAGAGGCTGCAGAAGAGCCCAAGTCCGGGAGCCCGGCAGGGCCTGGCCTCCTCTGGACACTTCTGTGTGGAGTTAAACCAAAGCTCTCAGTGGCCCTGCTGAGCATTGGATGGTCCTTTGCAGCTGCCTCAGCCTCTTGATCTCCCACTTTATTCCCTGATGGGCCACTGCCCCAAACGGAATTCTGGTTTTGTGTTTTATTGTTGGCACTCTCAACTGTAAGAAAAGCTTTGTGGTAAGCATTAGCTTCTGCCTCAGATGGGTAGAGTTGCCCTGGAACATGCTGGAAGGACTGTTTAGAAAATAAACATCCACTGAGGTTCTCCAGGATACAGCAAGATTTCAGAGGTGGGCATATGGGAAGAGCTGGGCTTCTTGATTTTCTGCTACCCCAGCCTTAGGTCCCCATGGCTAGGGCCAGTTAGAGTTTGGACTGAGGTCAACGATCCTTTCTGTAGAATGGGTATCATAATACCCATGCTGCAAGGCTGTGATGAGTCCTAATTAAGATACCATGTGTAACCCATCTAGAGCAACTCCCTTTCTTCCCACTTCCTTCCTCCTTTTCCTCCCAAGTGGCACTCCTATCTCATCATCACTATGTTCACACACAGACACACATGTGGACACATGCACACACACAGTCACCCATGTTTATGCACGCAGGAACATACACACGTGACCATACACAAACATGCACGCACATCCTCTTTTACATATTCACATGCACATACACACACGTGCATACAGACACCAGTCTATCCACATTGATCTTTTCAGTTTCCTCAACATCACATGCATTTTCACATTTCTGTGCCTTTGCAAGCACTCTTCCCTCATCAGGAAAATATCTGCGGTTGTTCACCCAGTAAACTCATCTTCATCTTGTATGAGCTACGTCAAGTATCACATCTTCTGCGAATGAGTGTTTCTCTGCTTTTTTCTAGATAGAGCTATTAACTCCTTCGTTATTTCCCTGGAAACTGTCAGCCGGCTGAGAGAATGTATCTTACTCGTCTTTGGAGCCTCAGCATCTGCCATGGAGTTGGCGCTTCTGAAATGGTTGCTGGATGATAAAAAGGCAAATGCAAACTTGGTTATCAGGTTCCTCAGTCTGTGATCAGGAGCCAATTTCTGGGGAGAAGTGCTGTCTTAGGAGCACTTGGGTGAGGGAAGACAGGCAGCTTGCAGGGTGCAGACTCAAACAGGTGGCAGAAAGCAGGAGAGATGGAAGGAAGACACTGAGTGCCCAGAATATTGTCTACAGCCCTGCCTGGGGCTAAGGGCACAGCCGGCAGGGGTGCAGGGAGAAGAGCGGGGATAGAGAGAGAGAAAGAGAGAAGGAAATATGCTAGGTGTCTCTCTGAGAACCCAGGGATGACAGAGAACTCTTCCCTATAGGTAGGGAACCTGCCAGGTGGTAGAGTCAAAGCCTGGGGCGGAGGTGGGGGGCGTTATTCAGGGTGATAAACTGGAAAGTCAAATCAGAGGTTCTTAATTTTTTTTGAGTCAAGACTGTCATACTCTTAAAAATTAGCGGAAATCCCCAAAATTTTAGTTTATGTGGGTTATATCCATCTTTACCATACTATAAATTAGAAATAAGAAAATCTAAATAAATTTATATAGAGACACATTAAAAATAAAATAATAGGAAATGTCAGGATAGTGCAACAGGTTGAGTGCTTGCTTTACAACCGCCAGGTCCGGAAATCGAATCCCAGCCCTGGCCCATGCAAACCCTTATGATGAACTGTGGTGCAACTGGTAACCGCTAGATGGCAGTGAAGGTTTTTACCTCCCATGTGGGAGGCCCCCAGTTTAGTTCCCACCCCTGGACTCACATCCACCTGTGTGAAATGAGACTATGTCACAACTAATGACATACAACTATGGAGACTGCTCTGGGCCCTCCCCCGTCTCTCTCTCTCTCTCTGTCTCTGCTTCTCTCTGTCTCTGTCAAAAACAATAAATCTTAAAAAAAATAAACATAACTATATTTTCTAATTAAAAAATTAGAACAAAAAATGAGTGGCGTTGTTTTATATTTTTGCAACTTTCTTTCATGTCTATCTGGACAGATGACAGCTGGGTTCTCATCTCATTCACTAGAATAATGCTCACACCTCCCTTTTCACCACTGGGCAATCATTCCAGGAGCCTCATTCAGTCTTCTGTGATAGCACATGTCAGGTCATCTCTGGAAACGTCCTCTGTGTGCTCACACAAGAATGAGAGTGAAGCAGCCAATCGTACTTTAGTCTTTTTTTTTTTTTATATCTTTTTATGTTTATAGAGAGTAATTATTTTATCTTCAGTGCATATTTATTTCTATTTTACTTTTGACAGATAGAGAGAGAGACAGAGACAGCCAGAGAACCGAACTGTGGGAACTCCCCAGTTCAGCATGTGGGTCCTGCCTGGGCCGGAGCCGGGATTCGATCCTCGGTCCTCGTGGCCTCAAAGCGAGCGCTCAACCCGCTGAGCC
>PVKE010046423.1:0-12287 GCA_004027555.1 Craseonycteris thonglongyai | reverse complement strand
TGTCCCCAAACTGCTCCTTCTCCCTCCCTCTCCCGCTCCCCCCTTTTTCCTCTAACCTTTGTGTGTTGTTCTGCGTTGTGTGGTTCTCTCAGTTGAGGGTGCTTCTCAGGGTTTCCCCTGTGGGTTCCTTTTTGTTTGTAAGTCCCTTCCCAGGTAGGTGTCTGGGTTCTCCTCTCATGCCGCCATCTTCTACATTGTCTCTTGACAATGTGAAACAATGAAGTTTAGGGACTTGAGTCACTTACAACTCTATTTACTAAAGTTAGATATAATGCCAAGTCAAACAAGAAACCCACCCAGCCTCATTCTCCCCCAAATTCTAGTCTAGAGCACCCTGATTCTGGGGGGCCCATCACAGGCATACTCCAGTCATTATCTACTGCCATGACCCGTCGTGGGTGACCCTCACAATTTGCTGTGTTACACTCTCCTAGTGGGTAGTCGCAGCCAAGCTGACTCCTCCCAGGTGAAGTGCAGGGATGTTGGTCACCACCCACAGAGAGTTATTCGCAGGAATGCCAGGTCAGAAAGCTCAGCAGTAGCAGTATATGAATGTTGAGAGAGCCATATTCACTGCCCCGAGAGAGGTTGGTCATAATAAGAAAAAGATGAATGCAGCCCTTTATGTAACAAAGAGGAAAGGAAAGAAAAAACTAGGTGTGTGTAAGAAGATTGACCAGAGGAAGGGTATGACAGGCCATTGCATCTGCACAGATTAGCTGAGCTGGCGAGAGCTAAGTTGCCAGGTGCCAGAGTAGCCAATTCAGTCAAGCCTTTAATCACTCACTGCCATCGGCTAAGCAAGAGGATACACCAAAGAAAGCACGAACTCCCCGTGTGCCCTTCCCCACCTCCCACGGAACACTGGAACCCCACAGAACCCATCAGGTGAGGGGAAGTTGGGTCGGCACAGATGTGGAGGGTTGGAGGGGGTCCCCAAACAAAAAGCTAAGGCCATTTTATGGAGCTGGAGCAGAGGGTGCAGGTGGCAAAGAGCAAGAAGTAGAAGAGTCCTGAGTCAGAGTGGAGCAAACTGTCTTGAAGCTTCTCTGATAAGGAGACCTCCAAATGGAGGCCCCTGGGCTAGGAGGGCAGCTATGTGTAAGCACATGGCTGGCCAGGCAGGGCAGCGACTCCCAGGAGGCCTGCCAGGGGAAGCCTTTAGACCGGCCTGTGATTGGGCTGGAAAGTCACGTAGGATTTGGCCTGGAGTTGCACTTTGCAAGAGTAGACAAGGTCTCATAAATGTGTTACTGGCAAAAGGCTATGGCTTCTGCAAAGAATGAGAGACACACACTCCTGAGGAATGAGGTGTTAAACCCAAAATGATTTCTTCTTGGGGTATCACTGGGATCACCAATCCCCTCTTGCATCTGGCTTTCAGGAAGATGTGGGCCGTCCCCATGTGGTGACGCAGGCAGCCAGGAAAGTCTCTGAGGAAGCAGGTGTTTCCTGTCCTTTCACCAGCTTCCCTTCTCTGGGGGCCAAAGTGCCATCATTGCCAGGGCTCTAGACTTCACGCCAGTGTCAGGGTTACACTGGGAACACTGAACCCCAAGGATGCCTTCATTATAGTAAGCAAAGGGGAGCTCATTTAAACCGAACAATTGTCAACTCCATGGATTTCCATGTTGGGGAGGGGGGTGATTAAGAACATCAGCTCTGGAGTTAGAATGTCTGGCTTATGATCTAGTAGGTACTGCCACTTAGCAGCAACGTATCTTGGGTTCATTATGGAAACTCTCAGAGCATGTTTTCTCATCTGTATAATATGCATCTCAATAGTACCTGCCTTATGTACTAGTGATAGTGAATTAAGTGGGATGATGTGAAGTGATGAACCATAATATGGACCCAATAGGCATTACAGATATGGATTTATTTGGCTGTCTGGGGGAGGGGGGCAGCAGGGAGGAAAGAAAGGTTGAGGGTGTGGGGGATGGACATCTCTGTTCTTTCTCGGCATTATGGACATTAGTCCTGAATGGAGAAGCTTGGTTCCCAGAGAGAGAAGGACCTTTCCATAGGCAAGGATGTTGAAAAAGCTTCAGCCCTCTGCCCAAACACCCTTTCAAGGTAACGTGTACTCAGATAGGAGAAACTACTTTAAATCTGGAAGTGATCCCCCACTTACCTATAAATGAAACCAGATCTAAGAGTGACTAACTCCAGGTGGCTTCCTGGAAGAAAACCAACCCAGCTTGGACACACCTCATTTATTCCTAGTCATAGCAGCAAAGGCCTCAAAATGATTTACCATTTGCTCAGGAGAAACCCTCCAAGAGGAAAAAGATTTTCTGCTTTTTGTAATACTAATTGGTATTCAAATTGACCCATAATATTTAAAATCAACTTTATTAAAACGTAATTTACGTACAATAAAGTGTATGTATTTAAAGTTCAATGAGTTTTGTCAAATTACACTCCTGTGAAACTACTTCCACAATTAAGAGAATATTTCTTCGTTTCCAAAAGTTTCCTGTGCCCCTTTGCAATCTATCCTGTCTCCATGCAATCACTGCTTTACTGTCACTTAGACCAGTTTGCATTGCTTAGAATTTTATGTCAATGGAATTACACAGCATGTACTCTATGGTGCCTGACTTCCTTCATTTTAGCAGAGTGATTTTGAAATTCATCCTTGTTGCATATATCAGTAGTTCATCCTTTTACTGATCCCTTGTATGAATATGCCATATTTTGTTTGTCTGTTTGCCTGCTGATCGACATTTGGGTTGGTTACAATTTGTGGCTATTATGAATAAGGCTAAGAACATTTGTGTAAGTCTATGTGTGGACTTTTGTTTTCGTTGCTCTTGATAAATACCTAGAAGTTGAACAACTGGGTCAAATAGTAAGAGTATGTTGAAGACACTGTCAAACTGTTTTCCAAAGTAACTGTAGCATGTTTTCATCTCCACCAGCCATGTTTGAGAATTCGAGTTGCTCTACATTTTTGACAGCATTGTCAGTTTCTCTAATTTTAGCCATTCTAGTAGGTGTACAGTTGTAGCTCATTGTAGTTTTCATTTGCATATCCTGATGACTCTTCTTTTGTGAAATGTTTGCTTGCTCACAATATTTTAAATGGAAAATTATGCTTTGAGCAGTATTGTCCAAATATCAATGACCACATAAAACAACAACTGAGAAAACCCTTCACCAAATTGTGCTTTTCTTATTCATGCTGTTCTTCAAGACTCAGCTTCTCAGGGCCACTAATATTGCTTCATCTTTTCAGGTTCCATATATTTCACTGGTTACTCCTGATGGTCCTTTCTATACGTCTACAATGAATTGGCCTGCCTCTTAATGAAATAATATTCTCTTCTAATTTCGCAGATGAGTGTCATATCTATTCTCTTCAAACTGAAAATTTGCACACAATAAAAGCTTTGTGACCCGTGTTTCAATGAATCTACTTAAAGTAATGAGATTTCATAACCAGATTTTATTTTATTTTTATTGTTAAGGAGAAGGATTATAAATGATCTGCATGGAAGACATTGAGAGGCAGGAAATGGTTAGAGAAACATTTCCTCAGTTTGAAATTGTAATTTTATGCTCAGGGGGCCTCCTGTTAATTCTTGGCATTGCTCTTGTTAGAAGCTTGGGACAATTATTCCTCACCATACTCTAGAGAGAACTAAGCAGCCAAGGCATTGGGGGCAGCCAAGAAATGGGACATGCGTATTCAGCCAGGCTGCCTGCCAGTGAACAAAAGCCAGGCTGGGTCCCTGAAGAGTCTGGGGTTAGAGGGCAGGAAAATTGCGGGACTGTCAGGAAAACAACCAGCAAGGTGGAAGATATTGAGGGGCTTACCAAGAAGAATAAGAAGAAAATATGAGCTATGCAAACAGTAGGAACTTGACAAATGTGGCTGAAGTGGGGTGAAATTGTTCTGCTAGTGATGTATAGCCAATCAAGTGTTGCAAAGATTATGTCATCCAAATCGTTACAGATTAACATTACAGAAAGGAGAAGATAGCTTGTCACAGGGCTGAGAAAAGAAAGCATCAGAAAATACAAGAGGAATATCAAGGGAGGGAAGAAATAACTTTTCAAACTTGCCTGGCTCTAGACTAGCCTTCTAGGGTGCAGTGGAGGTGACTTGGGAATTCAATAGGCTGGGAGTTATATGCCTTCTCCTTGGGCTACTGGTGAGTAGATGACAGTGACCATCACCCTGGGCTGTCCCTACTTAGCAGAGCTAGTGGACCTCTAGTGTTTTGGCCAGCCCAACACCCAGAGTTTCCTTCAGTGAAAACACCGCTCCTCCAAAATATGCAATCTGTGGGACTTAATCATGCCCTCTCATCTCCACCCACAATGGTAGCGTGTGACCCTGTTTCTAGATCAGTTAGACTCTTGGTCACACTTACTGAACACTCACTTATTTGCCAGAAACTATTTTTAGGGTTTCATGTACATTAACTTCATTTAACCCACAGAGCAACTCCATGAGCCAAGTACATTTTACAGATGAGCAAACAGGGAAAAAGAGTTAAATGACTTGCTCAGGATCACACAGCTAGAATGAGGCAAAGCCAGATTTGAACCGGTGCAGTCTGGTTCTGGCTAGTTACAGGGAAGATGGAGGGAGAGAGGTTGTTTCAGCTTTCCAACCTCTAAGTAGAGGCAGGCCAGAAAAGAGGGGGGTTGGGAGATGTTGAGTGAGTCACCTTGCGATGTCTGCCAAATCTGCCTGCTCAGTTTTCTGTCTGTTATTAACTGTTTCCTCCTGCCTGTTGTGGCTTTGTGCATGATTCAGACAGTTCTCCTATGGCAGACTCATTGTTTCATGAACCTACCGTGTTTAGATGACTTGCAATTTCATTTTTCAATTAATTTCATTGTAGTCTTCATAGTCACAGACGTCATCTGAAAATGGCAGATGTAGTTATAGTTTCTGACAGCTGATGAGAGACTGATCACAAGTCTGATTGATAGCTGATATGGATATTATTGTGCTTGGGGAGGGATGTTTGAGTGACAGATGTTTGAGCTCAAGAGGGTATTTTTTGTATTATAAGATATTTGCTTTTCTATAAAACCTGGTATCCCAGGTTCTTCTGTAAAGACATATTTATAGATAAAAAATATTGAAATTAATGTGTAAATAGAAGCAAATTGATTTTTCCACAGGAGCTAGGGAAGTCAAATAGACTTCTACCAGATAGGACAAAATTTGCATGTCTATGAGAACATTCTGCATTACTATCACTTGCAACTGAAAATGTTGTAATAGGGCCCAAAGGCAATGAAAGATTAGAATCAGACAACCTGTGGGCTGACCTTTGGACAATGCCTAGATGTCCAATAAATCACAATAGCCTTTTTCTATAGCCCTCACAACATCTCTTTCTCTTGATAGCTGAGCAAGTTCTGGGCACCATTTGCATTGATACACCCTTAATGCCAGGGTTCCTGGGCTTAACATTAGCTCCAACGTTCTTTCTTTCTTGTTTTTCCCAGGCCCACTTGGTCCTTAGGTAGACTGGGCTCCTGGAGGCCCTCCATGGTCTGCCAGGGTTCCAATATGGGGCATAGAAGTCAGGCCTCCTCAGAGACCCTTGCTATAATGACAAATGCTTCATTTGCTTTGCTGTATTGGGGGTTGGGGGGAGTGGGCGGATTGAAGCTTGTGGACTGGTTGGGGGAAGCTGCAGGACAGACAGAATAGGATCAAGTTGTAAAGTGTCTTCTGTGCCATGCTAAGGATTTTGATTTTGGCCCCAAAGGCAAAGAAGAACAACTGCAGTCTTTGGAATGAGTCAGTGAAGCGATCAGGGTTGGACTTTAATTGGATAACTGGATGTGGCATGAAGTACGTACCACAGGAAGAAAACAAGATGTTTTAGAAGGTGGGAGGGGTGAGGTGAAATGAAGAGGTGGTAATTCTTGGCATGTAGAAGTGACTTTTAGAGAACTGCCTGCCCATCTCAAAGACACAGCTTTCATTCTTCTCTTCAAAATATCTCCAGATTTGTCCTGCTCTCCCTTCCTGCCGCCTTGGGGCTTCCCTTTCTTCAGCAACCTCTTACTTAGAACATTTAGCCACCAACCTCTGTGCAAGGCTGTGACTCAGGCATGTCTAAAATGCTTAAAAGGGTTTGTGCTCTGTACAAAAACCCTTCAGTTTTCAAGGACCAGGGTGTTAAAAGCAAAACAAGAGAAAAAACAAAGCAAAGCAAAGCAAAGCAAAACAAAAAAACAAAACAAAACAAAACAAAACAAAACACAGAACAAAAAACAAAACCTGAACAAGTAAGGAAACTGATTTTCTTCAGGCTATTGCAATAGCAAGCGCCTCCCAGATGTCAAGATCAAAGTGTTTCCACAGGACAGCCTCACCTTAGACTTTTATAGGGAGGAGTAGGTCAGGTGAGGTGATCTTTACAGCTGGGATTGCTTCTGTCATCACAGGAACCCCGGTCAGTCAGCTAAGCAAGTAATATTTATTTTTCTGCCTAGTTAGTTGGGGTTTTTTTTGGTCAATTCATCTAACCATTTTTGAGACAAAGACTAAGAATCTGGAGAGCCTGTGTCTGGCCTTTTCATTGGTGAGTGAGGGGCTGTCTGCAAGTCTAGCCCTATGGGGAAGGGTGGTTCTTTACAGAAGCCCAGTCTAGTAACAAGGTAGGGTGTGGGATTTTAGGAAACAAAAAGTTGGGAAGATTAATCCTCCCTGTTTCTCAGAAGCACAGGGCTCAGGTAAAGTTCAGTACTGTCACCATTACAGGTTTATACTAGATAAATCAACTGCAGTGTAAAGAAAGGATACAGGGGAAGCCAGGATGGCTCAGTGGGTTAAGCGCACTTTGCAGCCCTAGGGACTGAGTATCGAATCCCAGCCCCGGTCCGTGTGGACCCATATGCTGAACTGAGGAGTGTCCCCAGTTCAGTTCTCACTGGGGTGAGACCCCGGCCCAGTTCCTGCCCTGTGCAGCCCCACCCACCTGTGGAATCAAACTATGTGGGAAAACCAATGATGTGCAACTGTGGAGGCTGTTCTGGGCCCTCCCCCTTTTCTCCGTCTCTGTCTCTGTATCTCTCTCTCTGTCAAAAATAATAAAAATAAATCTTTAAAAGAAAGGATACAGCATGTCTGGGAAGAAGTTGGAGTGCAGATATCCTGACTCCCAATGTTGTCTGCTTGATTGACACGGGTTAAGAAATCAAAAGCCTGCTGTGCCAGGCAGGTCTTATGAACACGTGGGCAGTGGTGGGCATGGGGTAACCTGGAAAACACATGCCCCATGAAAGGGGCAAATGCTCCTTGCTTCTGTCTGTGGGCATGAGGGCCCAACATTGAAAGGCCTTGTTTTCTTCATTTCAATAAGGGATTCTGATTATCTGCTTGTTTACATTTTCACAAATAAATTTATTTATACAGAGTCTCTAAAAATCAGATTTTTAAGTAAAATCTCCTAAGTTAAAAATCAAAACTAAAATAAAGTTTAGAAAAACACATCAGAAAAAAATTTCGAGCCACTTGTTTGCAACTTTCCATGTAGATGTCACCCAATTACAAATTCACGTGATCTTACCTAACTCTTTGAAACCACGAGGAGGGCACAGCAGCTGCGATTGCATTTTATGGGGGAGAAGACTGAAAGGCCAGCTGTCACTCAGCTGGGCAGTGGCCTAGCCCGAGTTGGAAGCCAGCTCTCTGGGACCCGCCTGCGCTTGCTGGGTGCCACACAGCTTATAACAGTGGGCTAGGAACATGAATTACCAAGAGCTGGCTTCACATTTTATTAAGACCATAATATTCTTTGCACCCCCACCCCAGTCCTTCTCGACTAGTCTTCTGAGCCTGAGATGCATTCCCAAGAGGTTGTTCCAACGGGAGGAACCATTCTCATAGCCAGACACAGTCTCTTCACCACTATATTTCCCCAGCAACTTAATGCATCAACCTGCTGGCTTGTGAGCTAATCTTTTGAAAGTTCAGCTAAAATGGCTCAGTTTCCCTGGCCTTGGCCACACCTAATTGGATGGATAAAATATGGTTTTTGTTACTAAATATGGGGATCAGATATTGCTCCTGTGGTGCCTCTACTGGGGGAGCCAGGGGAAAGGAACAATCTCTGATGGAGGGTCAACCGTGCATCAGGGACGATGTCCTGAACCGTGTTAGGCATTTTAGGTCAGCTCCATCTCATCCATTGTTTAAAATATCTCTTTGAAATAAGGGTACTATTATTACCTCTAGGTTATAAACAAGGATACTGGATTCTAAAGAAGGTATTTACATCAGTCATACAAAGAATTAATTAGAAGCTTGCTATGCTCTTAGCTACAATCCCACATACAGTTTACATAATCTCACTTGATTTTGTAAGAGAGCACACGTTGTTTATTTACCCACTTAGGTTCTTTAACATGGGCCTGTGGTTTATACTGATAAGAGACAGATTATCCGGAGAAAAGGCAGACAGATTTTATTCATATTTTTATGTGCATGGGAGCTTCACAGAAAAGTGAAAACCCAAAGAAGTGATCAGGTTTGAGGGCTTACAGGCCTTTTTAACAAAGGATGATAAATTGTGGAGAAGTGATTAGTACAGGGAAACGGGGTTGGGGCTCCTAGGGGCAGTGGATTGTGGGGAGTTGACTAGGAAATGTATGGTAGACAGGGTTGGTTGTTAGTAAGATTTGTTGTGCTGATGCTGACTCCAGGTACCCTCTCTCGTGAGCAGGCTAGTTCTCTTCCAACACCTTCCATTTCCATAAAAGGACATTGATGTCACCTTTGTGAAGGGAGAGGGCAGAGAGCTTTGCTGTGCCTGCTGGTTCTCAATTGCCTTTAGCATAAAATAATCAAAATAATTCTTATGTCAAAGTGACATATTTGGGGTGACATATTTGAATCCCCTTCGGTTTCTAAAATACTTAGTGATAAAGAAAACAGAGGTGAGAATTGTTCAGGTTCACAAAGTGGATAAGCAGAAACTAGATTACTAGCTGATCTCTTTGACTTTAAAATCACCCTTTGTAAAATATAACCTTTTAAAATAAACTTTATTTCAGAACAGTTTTAGATGTACAGAAAAACCACAGATAGTATAGAGAGATTCATATACTCTGTACTCAGGCTTCCTTATTATGAATGTCTTTAGTATGGTACATTTGTTACAAATCATGAATTCATATCAACTTAACTAAAGCCTACACTTTATTCAAATGTCCTTAGTTTTTATCTTATATCTTTTTTTTTCAATTCCAGGACCCCATCCAGGATGCCACATTATAGTTAGTTGTCATGTCTTGACTGTGACAGTTTCTTACTTCCCTTATTTTTGATGGCCTTGACAGTTTTGAGGAGAAGTGGTCAGTGTTTTTGTAGAATGCCTCTCAATTGGAATTTGTCTGATGTTTTTCTCATGATTAGATTGAGTTATGTGTTTTTTTTTTGGAAAAACCACAGAGGCATAGTGCCCATTTCATCATGTCATATCAAGAGTACATACTATCATCATGACTTATCATGGTTGGTGTTTGCCAGGTTTCTTCACCACAAATAAATAGAATTAAAAAAAAATTTTTGCCTTCTTCCCCTGGGTTTTATTTCATCCTCACATTTCTATGTAACAGCAGACTCCAAGCCTGTGCTTTTACAATAGCTCCATTGTGTCGATGGACTGACTATGCAGTAACTGCTTGTCATTCTGCTATTTAGGTGAGGAATTTGTTCTTGCTTTTGTCCTCTGGGTGAGTTTTTGTGCTTGTGCACGCAGGCACCTCTGTGTGCAAAAGGGAGTAAGTGGCATTGGGTGGTTTGTTAAGTTCACCAAAGGGGTTCGGCTGACCAGAAACCTTGTCTAAGAGAGTTCAAGCAGAGGCAGCAGAGGATACATAGTGAGTGACTAGACTGGAGCTTTGATGGAAGATGAGGAATTCAGAAAAAACCTCCTGAGCCTCAGTTTTCTAAAAGTCATCATAAGATGGAGGAGTTGGATCCTGTGAATTACCAGGTCTCTTCCCACTTTAGAACCGGGGCTCCATGGGTAGGAAAATAAAGCAGGTTCTCCTCTTGTATCAACTTTATTTCTTTAGTCCTTCATTACAAGCTACAGCATTAAAGGGATGCCTGATGCCTACCCCCTGGAGGCATTTCTTTGGCTGGAGCCTCTGATTTAATGAAGATATAAACATTTCTTGTGGGAACAGATCCCAGCTCGTCGATTCGCCCACACTTGCTTCCACGAAGACGCTCTGCCCTGCCTCATCTCTGTTTTCTACGTCTTTCTTGCTCCTTTGCATCTCCAGCTGCGGTGAGACAGACTTAAACGGTTTATTGTTCACCCTCCGGGAGCATTTTTTAAAATCCAGGCTGGGAACGAACCCAGTACATAATCCTCTTTTTGGCCAAAGCTGTCCCCACTTCTGCATTTATTTTCGGGTAAAAGTCAGAGTCGAAAATTTTTATTCTTGCCGTGTGAACCTGAGAAAAATCATAGTTCATTTTTTGTGTGTGTCCTTGGTTTTTTGCCACAAAATAAAACTTTGTGACATTTTTGCCTGCTGACACCCTTTGTTTTTCCATTTCTTTAATTAAATCTTATCTGTTAAATCAATCAAACTAAATATTTACTTTAGCCTGTTGCAATCTTTCCTTTTTTGACAAAGTACCACTCTGCTATGCAACAGTTAAGTTTTGCAAGTTAGCAGCTTGCCCTTAGAGGTCCTGTGTAAGCTAACTATTGCTCCTGGGTGGAAAAGGAAAACTCCAGGAAACTATCATCATGCTCAATTTGTCTTCTACTTATTTCCCCTCCTTGGAAATGGAGAATTAAAGTTATTCTCTATCCATATTTCCTTGTTTTTCTGTAGCCCCATTTAAAGAAAAAACCTTAATTTTGTGTATTATCAATTCCTCTGGGCTCATTTATATTAGTTTTGGCTGGACTGATGTTTAAAACATTTTCAGAGGGGTAAATAATTTATTTGAAAGCTAGGAGAAAGGCACTTTAAAAAATTAAGCCAAGTGGGTGAATTTGGAAAAGATGTTACTGGGAACCAAGATATATGAAAAGGGAGAGCTCTCTGTTTCAAAAGCAAAAAGAAATGTCATTTAAGTGTTACCTTCATATATAGTTTCATGAATCTTGTTTGGGTGTATCAACATGGGTATAAATATGTCTGAGTAAGTAAATGTTTTAAAAATACTGGCTTACAGGAATTCTTCAAAGCTTTGATACTATTATGCTTATCGCACATTACTATTGTGAACACATTCACTAGCTCTTTAAATAATTGAAAACCATTCATACCCAAATTTCACAAATTCTCTGGGATTTTGAAAATCTAGCATGTGTGGACTTTTCCTAATTTATTTTTATCCTAGACCAGGGGTCTCCAAACTTTTCAGCCCGCGGGCCGCATTAACCATCAAACAGCAGTTTGGGGGCTGACTACACACTTGAGGTCCAAATAAAAAAGAATCAAAGCATAGATGTTGTTTTTAATTATTTATTTAATATTATTTTATTCAGATAAAAAGGTCTCCACGGGCCTGATAAGAGGGCCTCGTGGGCCGCATCTAGCCCGCCGGGCCACAGTTTGGAGACCTCTGTTCTAGACCATTGGTTTACTAGGGGTGGTACGTATGCCCCCAGGGGTACATGCTGGGTCATTCAGGGCTTTGCAAAAATAATCAGTAACAATATATATATATATTATATATATATATATATATAACAATATATATATATATATATATATATATTTATTTATTTATTTTTTTAAAGATTTATTTCTTGTTTTTGACAGAAAGAGAGATACAGAGACAGAGACAGAGAGAAGGGGGAGGGCCCAGAACAGTCTCCATAGTTATACATCATTGGTTTTTCCACATAGTTTCACTCCACGGGTGGGCTTGGGGCTGCACAGGGCAGGAACTGGGCCTGGGTTTTGCCCCGGTGAGAACTGAACTGGGGACACTCCCCAGTTCAGCATATGGGTCCGCACGGGCCAGGGCCGGGATTCGATCCTTGGTCCTCAGGGCTGCAAAGTGAGCGCCTAACCCACTGAGCCATCCCGGCTTTCCCAACAATATATATTTTTTAAGATTTATTTTATTGGGGAAAGCCGGGACGGCTCAGCGGGTTGAGCGCTCGCTTTGAGGCCACGAGGACCGAGGATCGAATCCCGGCTCCGGCCCAGGCAGGACCCACATGCTGAACTGGGGAGTTCCCACAGTTCGGTTCTCTAGCTGTCTCTGTCTCTGTCTCTCTCTCTATCTGTCAAAAGTAAAATAAAAATAAATATGTACTGAAGAT
>PVKE010046422.1:0-12271 GCA_004027555.1 Craseonycteris thonglongyai | reverse complement strand
TAAAGTTTGAAAATGATTCATCTTTCCTGCAAAGGGCAATAAATCCTTTGTTTTTACCAACCGTTGCTGGTGCCCCATCGGTAGTTATCGCAGACAACTTATGCAAAGGCATGTTTATCGACCTGGCGTATGTTCTGAAAGTTTTATAAATATCCTCACCTCTCGTCTGTCCTTTCATTGGTAATATTTGCAACAGCTCCTCTTTTACTGTGAAGTTACTAACTACCATTCTCACCATAACTGCCAAGTGTGCGGTGTCTGATAGATCTGTTGACTCGTCAAATTGCAGAGAGAAGCAGTCACATATTTCCAAGTCAGTCTTTAACTGAGTTTGCAAGTCTTCTGAAATTGCATGTATTCTTCTTGTGACTGTGTTATTTGACAACTATAGGTCTTGTATCGCCGACATAATCTCACGCTTGTTAGAATATTCCTCAAACAAACAATCAGCAGCAGTCAGAAATGCTTCTTTGAACAATTCACCACCCTGGAAAGGTTTTTTCTTCTTTGCGAGCATGTGAGAAATTTTGAAAGAAGCAATGGTTGCCTTTTGAGATTTTTCCACATGTCTAGTGAAAACAGTCTGTTGAGTTGTTAAACTTAATTTGAGTTGATTTATTTTTTTCTTTCTTCAGATTTAAGTGGATAATTCGTATCAAAAGTGGTCTGACTTGTCTGAAAGTGGCGTTCAACATTATGTTTTTTCGGCACTGCAATACTACTGCCACACAACAGGCAAACACATTTACCTTTTAAATTAATGAAACAATATGATTCCTCCCAGTCTGTGTTAAAATTATAGGTTCGTTTTCTCTTATTTGGTCCACTCATTTTAGGAGTAAAAAAATAAAAATAAAAATAGTTGTAGAACTACAATATCATATCAAATTGCCACCATAATAATAGATGACCTACCTCGCTTTTAGTTCATTTAAAATCGAATATATCAAAACCCTGTGATCCTAGCTAACCGTCATGACCCGATCAGTCCAGCAACCGCAATCAAAACGGCAACTTGGCGCCTCCCGGTGGGGGGAGGAGAGTGTAAAGAGCGCAGCGGCTACACAAGACGCGACATGGACAAAGGCGACAGCTAGGGGAACACTTATACATACGATATCGCACACATACCAACGAATATATTAAACCTGTGTAGATACTCAAACAATATTTTAAAATTCTAACAAATGTATAAAAATAAATGATAGTTTTACTTAGTGTTTATGAAAAACTTCTGATGCAGTCAAATAATGGCGGGCGCACACAAATCGGGCCGCAGGCGCCGTGGCGCCCACGGGCACAGGGTTGGGAATCCCTGATCTATATTTTGATTCTTTTTTATTTGGACCTCGAGTGTGTAGTCGGCCCCCAAACTGCTGTTTGATAGTTAATGCGGCCCGCAGACTGAAAAGTTTGGAGACCCCTGTTAGCGAGTAAGCATACTTTTAAAATTACAATTATTAGCACTATTTGCCTACATTATCCATGCAGTCCTATCCGGAAAATTAGTTTCTTTATAGTTCTTAATTTACAATAGAGCTTCTAATTACCTTAATGGTATTGCTGAACATTGTTTTCAATTAGAACAGTGTAGCACATTTAGTGGATAAATGTTATCATTTCATATGGTTCATGCTTAACACTCTACCCTGCCTTTTATTACTACAATGTTAAAAGTTCAAAAGAAAGGGAAAATTGCCTTGAAATCACACTTCATCATTTAAAAGTTTCTTTAGGAGTTAGGTAGAAGTGCAACATTGTTTTTGTTTTATGTCATTAAATTGTTAATTTATTTATGAAACCAGAGGGATAAAATAGGGTCTCTATTAAAACTTTATTTCTATCAAAAATATGAAAGCACTCTTAAATTAGGCTAAATCAATTATGTGGATTGTCTATTCAATTTAATTTTATTATTTTTAGTAAGTGCTCTATATTATGGAAGAAAAGATATGTAAATAAACAGACCTCAGAATATTAATTTTATATATATTTTTCCAATATGATTTCTTAAAACACTTTAATAGAAATTATTTTCTTCATCTCAATAAAAAATTAAATAATTCAGAATAAAATAAGAAACTAAACTAAATAATATTTTAAGTGAAGAACTGGATCATCCATCAAAACACTTAGCAATAACAAATGATAATTGTTTACTATGCCATATATTTTAATAATGTAAAAAAGACTTCTCTATACACTAAGTTTTAGTAGATGGATTTCTACTCTTCTTTCTATCCTGTGTGTACCCTGATAACATTGTGTTACAGTTTTACTTGCTGATTTGCATTACTATAAATAATACTATCTTAACTTCATTTGCTAAAATGCAAATTGTTCCTCATTGCCCACCTAACATTAGTCATCACGTCTTCTCACACACAGAAGAGAGAAAGAAGAGAAAGTGACAGAAAGAGTAAAAAAAAAAAATTTAATTTCTGACATCTGTTCTGCAACAGGATTGTTGGCGATGTCAGTTACATTAAGCTTTGAAATCCAGTCTTACCCTTGGCTATATGATTTATTTTTTTCTTTTCAAAACGCATTGCCTAATCAGTGAAGTGAAAATATCTAGAATATAGTTATGATATAGAGGACTGAAAAGTCAAATGCCTAGAAGAGTGGTTGGTATACTGAAAAAGCACGCAGTATTCTGATTCTTTAACAGAAGTGCTATTTGGCTATCAGTCCCTTTGATTCACTAAAACCTATAAACAAAAAAGAAAACATAATCTGCATTAATTTTAAGACAGATAAAAATTAGATTTGAAATACGGGAAAAAATTATTTGAAACTGGATAACTTCCTATTCTGAAAAGATAAGATCAGGTGCAGATTAGAATGCCATGTGAACAGGTTGAGTATTTTTAGATGGAGAGAGAATCCATTTTTAAATTGAATATACAGAGGCTGAAGATTATCAAACAATATAGAAAAAGTGTCAATGGAAGAAAGACAGCAGAGTCAAAGACAAAGAAAGAAAATCCAAGAACATTGATCAGATAAAGATTTTCTTTCTCTCTCTTTACTATTTCTATACCCAGGCTAAAACAGAACAAAACAAGTTCAAAAAATAACAAAAGGTACTATAATGGACTAAATACAATTATTTGGTATTGATGATGTTTAAAAAAACAACAAAAGGCCATCTCTAAAGAATATAGAAAACCTAAGGAAGCACCTACACTGTTAGTGAACTATCAGAGTATTTTCATTAAAGTCAAAAAAAGAACAATAGAAACAAAAAGTATAAATATTGCAAAAGAAGGTGTCATTTACAGAAATAACCTAGGAAAAGCAAGAAAATAAATTATTGCATTTTTAGAGAAAGTAAGTGAATCAATAACTTGTCTTTAAACAAGCACCAAAAATTGTAAAAATATTTTCAGGCCAGTAATAATCAATTATCAATGTCATGACAACAGAAGGCATTAAAATACCAGAACATAAATAATAACATAAATGTTTTAAAAGAAATCAGAGGGGAATATATTTGAGAACCAAATTCAGCAATGAGTTCTTAGATATGACGCCAAAACCATGGTCCATAAAAATAAAAAAAAAGACAAATCACAACATTGTTAAAATTTTTCCTCTAAAAATATATTCATACAATGCTAAGAGAATGAAAAGACAAGCAAAGGGATGGGATAAAATGTTTTCAAATGACATAGTGACAAAGGATTTACATTGAGTCTATAAAAAGAAAACTCATAATGCAATAAGAAAACAAACAGCCGCACAAACTGGAGAAAAAGTTGAACAGACATTACATCAAAGAAGACACACAATTAGTCATTGTTCTATGCTATACATCCATGAAAAGACGCTCAACATCATTAGTTAGTCAGGAAGGTAAAGTAACACTATAATAAAATATCACTAGACAACCACTAGAGGGGAGGAAAAAATGAGAATGTCAAATACTGGGTAGAATACAGAGTAACAGAAACATCTGCCCTTTGCTACTGGGAGTACAAAATGGAATATCAAATTTGGAAAACAGTTTGGGATGTTTGCTTAAACATGCATTACTGTATGACTTAGAAATCCCACTTCTAGCTATTTTATTTTCCAGTAAAGTAAAAGCCTATGTTCAAACACACATATACAGGCCTGTCTGAAAAGTATCCAGGCATGTAATATGAAAAATTAGGGAAGCTGGGATGGCTCAGTGGGTGAAGCGCTCACTTTGCAGCCCCGGAGACCAAGGATCAAATTCCGGCCCCAGCCCGTGAGGACCAGTGCCTGTGCAGCCCCGCGCCCACCTGTGGAATGAAACTATGTGGAAAAACCAATGATGTGCAACTATGGAGACTGTTCTGGGCCCTCCCCTTCTCTCTCTGTCTCTGTGTCTGTATCTGTCTGTCTCTCTCTCTGTCAAAAACAATAAAAATAAAATCTTAAAAAAAAAGAAAAGAAAAATAGAGACATTTATGAATGGATTTTTTTTTTCAGACAGTCCTCTTATACATGCAGACATACCCAAAATTATTGGGTGTTTATATATGCTTTATTCATAATTGCCAAAAACTGGAAACTGAAACAAGGAAATAGATAAACTATGGTATGTTCAATTAAATTCTCCTCAGTTATTAAAAACAAACAAACATTGATAAACACTAAACTATAAACAAGTTCATATGAATTCAGCTAACGGCAAAATTCCAATTTTATTACATACAGGAAGACACAGAATTCCAATGATGGATAAAAGATCAGTGGTTGGCAATGGTTAAGGTTGGAGAAGATTTGGATTATAAAGGTTTTAGCATGAAGAATTCATTGTATTATTAAATTGATCTCTATTTTCATACTAGCGGTGGCTACATTTCTCAAAACTCATAGATCTGTATGTACTCCAAGAGTAAATTTTATTGTATAGAATATTTTAAATAAACAATTTAAACAACTATTATACATACATGTATTTGTTTATGTACTCAAATGCTATACATATATCACTACATATGTTCGTAAAATACAGTTGACACCTGAACGACATGGGTCCACTTATATGTGTAGTTAGTTCATTTATATGCAGACATTTTCAATAAATATATAGTAGGCCCTCTGTATCCCTGAGTTTTGCATCCGTGGATCCAGTCACCTGTGGATCAAAAACAGTATCTTGGGGATGCCATGATGGCTCAGTGGGTTGAACACTTGTCTTGCAGGTCCAGGGTTCCAGGATCAAGTCCCGGCCCGTGCAGACCCATGTGCTGAACTGTGGTGTGCTTCCCACGTGGGAGGTCCCCAGTTTGTTTCTCACTGGGACAAGCTTCCTGTGTGAGAGGCCCCAGGTTCGGCTTCCGCAAAGGCTTGCTTCCTATATAGTATGGCCAGTTTGCAGGGCATAATTCCCATGTGGGAGGCCCTGGACCAGTTCGCACACTGCATAGTCCCATAATCCTCTGTGGAATGAAACTATGTTGAAAACTAACAACATACAACTATGAAGACTGCTCTGGAACCTCCCCTTCTCTCTGTCTCCCTCTGTCGTCCTGTCTGTCAAAACAATAAAAGAAATCTTTGGAAAAAACAAACAAACAGTACCTTGATTCAAGGTTGATGCAAATGAGGAGGACCAACTATATGTATTGTTCTACATTATTTTATATAAGGTACATGAGCATCTATAAATAATTGGTATCTATATGGGGTGGAGGGGTGATGGAATGAATCCCATCACAGACTCCAAACGACAACTGTAGTTAAGTTTTTAGTGAGTCAAAGCTATTAATATATGCAGATTTTTAATTGTGGGGTAGGGTGGTGGTTCCCCTAACACCTGCCTTGTTCAAGGGTCAACTGTATATATTTATATCTCTAGAAACTACTAAGAGACATAGCCAAAAAAGCCAATATCTTAACTGAAGTGGAATACTACAGATATTCAAATAATTTCCAACAGAGGAAGAAAAAGAGACAGAAAATCAGAAACAGAAGACAAACACAAAACAAGCAAAGAAAGAAATGGCATACCTAAATCCCATCACATTATAATAATATTAATAAAAATAATCTAAACATACTAAAAGACTGAGATTTTTCAGGCTATATTAAGAAAATATGACTCATGCATGATGTGAATAAGATAAAGATGTAAATGAAAATCATAGGCCTTTTGAGTCACTCTTTTATTCAGGCCCACTTCTATCTCTTTGGAGTGTATTTTCACTTCTAGGATACCATACTTTCTATTCCACTCCCACTATTCAGAAGTGTATTTCTACTTTCAACAAACTATTCTTTCAGCCCTGTACTTCTGTGTGTCACTCAGTTCTTTGTTCGGGACATCAAGAACTTGGACACCACTCCAAGGAGGGCCCGTTCTCCAGTAACATTAAATGGAGAGCAAGCCAGGAGGTTTACACAAAAATCGAGTTGGGTAATGACTGACTTTATAAAGCTCTGGAAGGGATGCTGGGATAGCTCCTCAGGTTGAGCGCCTGCCTTCCTTTAGGTCTGAGGATCCATGCTCAGGCCCGGCCCATGTAAACACATGATGAACTGTGGCACAACCTGTAACCTCCAGGATGGTGGCAAAGGTTCTTGCCTCCCATGCAGGAGTCCTGCATTTCATTTCCCATGTTGCATGACCCCACATCCCCCTGTGAGGAATGAAACTATGTCACAACTAATGATGTGCAACCATGGAGACTGCTCTTGACTCTTCCTCTCTCTCTCTCTCTCTCTCACCTTCTCTCAAAAAAAAAAAAAGGCTGAAAATAGTATTGATAACAGTAGAAACACTGGAAGTCTGGAAGTGATAGAGTATAAATATTATCCAAAGAAAGTTAGAATGGCTTTATTCATATCAGCAATGTAGTCAATCAGCCAAGGAAAATTTCCATGGATAAAACAGATGTTAAAATATTATAAAAGGGATCAACTTACCAAAAAATGATAACAATTTATAACACATATGCACCTAAAACCAGAATTTCAAAGTACATGAGGCAAAAATTTCTATAACCTCAAAAAGAAATAGATAAATCCACAAAATAAGTATCTCAGTAATCAATAAAACAAGTACCATAGGCTGAAAATCATAAAGGATGTATGAGACCTGAACAACTCTCATCTACCAACTTGATCTCATTGACATGTTTAGAATATTTCTCCCAGAAACAGCACTTACTTTGCTTTATCCATTGGATAATATGATAGAATGAGTACCTCATAGAGAAGATAAGAAGAATCGGATGAGAAGCCACTTATACAATCTGGCCTTGAGGACTAATGGATTGTACAGAGATGCATGTCTTATTAATATCTGAAAGAAAATCTGTTTGTTTAGTTCAAATTCTGAGGTCAGTGCTTAGAGCTTTTCCTAGTCCCTATTTGTAAATCCAAGTACACACTTATGACCAACCATGGTCCTGTATTGTGCTGACTAGATGATTAAGTTGTTAGTTTCTTTAAAAGGGAAGATGGTACAAGTAAAAAGATGTGAAAAATGAGGAAGAAACTTAACCCAGTTCTGCATAATTTATAAGTGACCTTCAGTATATTTTAGAAGAACTTTCTCTAACAGTAGAGACAATTCAAATTTTTAAATAAAATATGAAGAAATCAATTTAAGATTTTAAGAATATATTTCAGGAAAATTGTATTGCATAGTTGGCAGCAAAAACAAAGGAAGCCTGGTTTTTTATTTTGAGTTTTTAAACTGGACTTATATACCTGAACAGAACTTTGAAAATATATATTAGGATAGGATAGGATCAATTTAGACATCTTGTGTATGTGGCTAAAATTTTTTGTAAAGCCGTAGGAAGTAAACAAGTTTAACTCCAGGTATACAATCAAAACAGCATCTGTGCTCTACGCATCAGGGACTTGAAGATGGGACAGCATTCTATATTAGAAGGGAGCCCATTACAAGAACCATATTGCTTAATGATAAGCAGGACAGATGTCCAAAATACATCTCATAATATATCTTTAAGGAAATCACAAGAACCAAAACCAATACATTGTTTATAAATACATTTGGTCAATGAAAGGACATTCTTATTGACATAAATGCCACTACCACTATCAGAAAATCATACACTTTGAATACAAAAATGACTTAAGTAGTGGAAATTTTTAACAGTCCAAAGTCCCTGTCCACATCTCAACTGTTGCTCTGTGATCACTATTAGAAAAATATATTTTCTTCTGTGAGAGCCAACTTGTGTAATCTAATAGGCAGGAATCTATACTGCAAAAGGAAGTGCCAAATAAAATCTAATGCAAAATGAGTATTTTTGTGAGTGCTAGAAAATTTTCATCACCGTCAAACAAAACGTCCCGTCACCTTCCCTGTCTCTGAAAGTAAAATTGATTTTCTTAAGCATTTTTAGATTTGTGTAGAAGTGATTCAGCTATAAATTAATAGCCATCTTTTTGACACTGCTCTCACTTAATGAGTGGCCGCTGTTAGGGAGGTTTCTACTTATTTCTGAAAACAAAACAAAACAAACAAGAATTATATAGATTCCATCATTCTCTGCCATGTCATATCTTTATTCTTAATATAAAATCCACTATCTCTACCTCATGTAATTCATTATTACACTTGAGCATACCCTTTCTTCCAGGATTGAAGTCAAGTCTCTAAATTGTATTACTGCAACTGGAAAACTGATTCTGAGTTCTTGCTTCCTTTATCACATTAAACTATTACCACCATTGTTATATTCAACCTACTAATTTTTAAATTGTTCTTGTCATAACTACTTCATATTTTATTTTAGTACCGGTATACTGTTTCAAGTTGAATTCTGTCCTCTACTTTCTAATTGTGAATTATTTTATGTTAAGAAATTTGTTCCAGATTTATCCCAAATATAAAACTCAAGTTTTACTTTCTTTCAATTCCCCTTTCCTGATCATAGCTCTATCACTTACATAAATATATAAATATTATAATGTCTATAGGTATTCAAAGGTTTAAAAGGTTAATTACATGTACAGTTCTTTAATTCTTGAAATGCATCAACCCAAATACAATGTATTTTAAAAATTGTTAGCGTGTTTAGAATAAAGAAAGATACCTTTAATCCTAAAGGTGTAATAAAATTCAGATGTCTATTTTATGTAAGAGTGATTTTTACCCCTTGTTTAAGAGAGCTAACGTACTGAACTCTGTAGATATGTTAAATAAATTACATCCCATTGGTTTTCTGTTTCTTTTGGTGTTATTATTGTATCACATATTTTGAGTGGCTGTCACATATCATAAAGCTGTATGTGACATGTTTCAGTTTTAAACAAGTAGGATTCTGATTACAAATATATTTCAAAGTCTGCTTCAATTGGGTTGGTAAAACAAATAATGCATTATTTATTATTTATTGAAGTATTGTAAGGTGACCAGATTTTAACATTGGTAAAGCGGGACACCATTGACCAGGGGGGAGGGGGTTCTTGATTTAAAATTTTAGTGTATCTCCCGCCGTTCCCTAGCTTGTCGTGCATTCTTTCCAAAAATCAGGACTATTTTAAAACGCCACGGGACGCGGGACAAATTGTTAAAAATCGGGACTGTCCCGCCAAAAGCGGGACGTCTGTTCACCTTAATATATTGGGGTAGAATCATAGATTTTCAAAATCACTGCTGAAAAGTTTAATAAAGAAAAGGAATAAGTGGCAATACCTATGTCATGTTTTATTGTTTGTTCACTCACGCCAAAGGCAGCACTACAGGCTGGAAAAGACTCATTATTTTAGGTATAGTTTAGATAATAAACAAAAATAAAAGTGTGTGCTTTTATTTTTTTGTAAGTTTTACTCTAGAGATATTTCTTCTAGGCTAAGATTTCTTGACTCTAGTGTATTTTTTCATATGTTTATAAGAAACTTTAGATTATGTATACTTTCGGTATGTGAACTATGAAATTAAAAAGGATCCATAGCCTTTTATTTTAGGAAAGAAAGTTATAAATTTGAGATTAAGACCATCTGAGGAAAAATCTTGGAATCACAATTATTCTGTTTGAGCACTACAATTATCAAACCTCTGCAAGATTCAATTTCTTAATCTGTACAAAGTGACTATTAATAATATAATTCATCATATAGTTATTTTAAGGATTATATCAGCTAATATATATAAAGTGTTCAATCAAATGCATGGGCTATATATGGAATGTGTTATATAGTGTTATTTGATGCACTTGATTCCAAATTAAAGAAACTTTACTCAAAATCTTTCATTATACTGAAGAAATGATTATCTTATACCAAAAGTACACCATAAATCTAATGACTCTTCAAGACTCATACCTTACCAAACAAAACAACTATTTTCTGAAATAGCCCACGACTTTTCAACTCTAAAGTTATCTATAAACCACTAGAGTCTCACAAAGAGAAAGTGGGATTCTAAAGATATACGAACACTGCCTTCCCACCACCCCTACCCCTGCCCTAGTAAATCATGTCTGGCCATTGGAAACTTTGGATTAGAAGATCCTTTCAGCAATCAGGGCTAGGATTCCTAGGTTGCCAACACAGTGGCTATAAGAGACACATCTAAGTCCCATTTTTATCTGTCACATTCTTGTAACATTTTTAAATGCATTTTTCAAGAAAATCGCAATCTCTTTGCAAGTAACTCTGTTTTCAGTAATTATTATCTCTAGTCCTCTGATGCATTTTCTGCAAGATTTTTTGAGCCACATTTCTTTTCGCCTCTCTTCTTTCAGATGAATTCGTACTCATTTACATACAGTGTTATTGATAATTTCTCTCCTTCACACCTTTTATTTTAAAGACAATGCAATTCTCCATGCTCTGCACTGTTTACATGCTGTATCACTTGACCTTTTCTAATTGTAACTACCTTGCTATGCTGATTTCTGATTTTGCTTTACATTTCAAGTGAAAGATTATTTACTGGCACTCGGTATGCTTGTTTCATCAACACAGAGCTTTCAAATGCATTTTCTTTTTTTCAGATCGCATGTTACCAGGAATACCCGTTCCCCACAAAACAGGTTTACCTCTTCAGTGCTTCTTATTTCTTCACTTTAGTGCCCGACTCCCACCTCTAGTCTTTCTGTAAAAACTTAGAAATTAGTCAAATTGCTACTGCAGCATGTTCACCTTTTAAATCTTTATTGACTATTAAAGGCAGGTACACTTGATATTAAACATAATTTAAAAGTCTCCATATTTGACATGGTAAAATATTAGTAGACCACAGTCAATGTAAGAATCTAATACGTATTAGAGCTGGATGGTGATTTATGTTCCTATGTACATGCATTTTCAAATGTTATGTTTTGTCTGAGTTGACAAGTCTATAATGTGTAAAAATGGATGAGTCTAGCAAATCTATTTTCGGAGATTACTTTCCCTACTATTAGAACTAATTTCTGCTGATGTGAAGGTATTATTTGCTTGACCTAGCAAGTGTGAGTGTTTAATGGACTTAGCTAAGCAAAGGCTGTGAACTGGTTATCTGAGTCCTAAACCTCAATACTTGGCTAATTCACATATAAATTTAGCCAACTCATTTTACCATGTTAGACCCAAAGTACATCATTAATAAATTGGAACTAATGACACTGGATTTGCTGCATAAAAGCCTGGGAAGAAATAGCTAATCAATAGATGGTTCTTGTTACTTTAAAACATATATAGAGTAACACCTGAATTGCCCCATTCAGAGTCAAAAAATTCAGGCAGTTATTTATTTCAACATTCTAAATGTTGGGGGAAAATATAGAGCATTATTTGTTAAAAAGAAATCTTACTGGAAGTAAACAGGTGCTATGGTTAATGGGGTGCTGTGATTCAGCAGATTCCTGTTACTTCTCAATATATCAGTATGGAATTGAATTTCTGATTTTTAGAGTCCATTGTAAAGTTACAATTTTACCTTGGTATTAAGGCTGCCCCACCTTTCCACAAACTATTTGGAGAGATGATGTTTTCAGTCGCTTACATAAAATTGCTTTCAATTTTAATTGAGAATGTAAATTTGCAATGTTTTCGTAGAGTTGGTAAGACTGCCAATTTTCTCCTGTAAATTATTTCTACTATAAAGTAAAACAGATTTAAAATTGCACTCTAAAATCTCATAGTGTTAATACATTGCATGCAACAAATTTTAATATAAAATTGCTTTAAAATAGAAACTATTTAGAAAATGTCACAGGTGTGTGTTATAATATTTGGAAGTTAAAATGTATTCTAAAAATAATTCAAGCATTTTTACTTAAAATATTTTTAAAGTCTGTGATATTAAAACATTTTTTTTCTTTGAAAT
>PVKE010046421.1:0-12275 GCA_004027555.1 Craseonycteris thonglongyai | reverse complement strand
GGCGGAGATCACAGTGTCAGGCTGTCAGAATTCTAGGAATTTATGACCTTGGCAAATTCCCAGAATGCATTAAACTATTGCTAGAAAGTTTTGTCTTCTACAATCGCTTCAAAGTCCATGGTACACGGAATTCCACCCCAGACATTGCGAGCGATCGACGATCGACCAAAATTGGCCTCGCGATCGACCAGTCGACAGCAATCGACTTGTTGGCCACCCCTGGGCTAGAGAACTTGGATACTGGTAACTGATATTCAAGCTACACAGGTTGGGAAGGACAACCATCTCTTATCTCTAACTTTAACTTGAGGAGGTTGCATTTTTGCCTCATTCATGGACAAAAGAAAGACGAATGTCAAGACTCCTGTCAGGACACAGGGGCAGGACCCCAAATCTTGGATACTTGATGGGCCCGCTCTCCTGAAAGCCTTTTCCTCACTTTCTACCAGCCATGCGTATCCTTTCCTTCCTCTTTTAGCTTCCTAGGAACCCACTCGGTTGATACATTTTTATGGGGAATGAACAGGTGTCCCTTTTGAACTGAATGTGAACTGTTGGCAAAACTAGAGTTAGATAGAGAGCCTCAAAGGGAAGCATTTGGAAAGCTGAATGGTGTTCAAAATATGGTCAAAGAGAGCAGCAGGCTTGCGTAATTTAAGGAGACATAGAGGGCTTTGTTATCAGCAAAATACCAGAAGGTATTCAGCCCCTATTTGAGACACTTTTTAATCCCCAAAACTTTACCACTGAGGGCTGGTCTAGCTCAGCTGCTGGTGACAATGGTTTGACAAATTCAGGGAAGATGTTTTAATATAGTTTTGCAAGAAATATTTATTAGGCACACACAACTTCTATTTAATCAACTCCACCTACCTTTGTGGGTTCATCATCATCTTCTACTTTTGGATCATTCTCACTAGATTTGATAAGAATTTCTTTATATAGCTCTAGTAAAGCTACATTATAATGCTAGTTTAGTCATATTAATTATCACTATTAATTTAATTATTTTATTAATTATTTAAGTTATATTCTGCTCTGGTATATCATGTCCCTTGGAAAGCCTTATGTTCTGCAAAATTACATGCTAAAAGCTACAAAACTTATAGAAAAAAATAGGGTTAAAGTAGACCACTCACAGCCCATAAACTTTGTAATCAGAAAAGTCACAAAAATAATGGCAACTCATTAAAAGAGCAGCACAGTTCAATCTCCACTGGCTTTTATGTCTAGATTCACATCCAGACACCATAGTAGCCTTATACTCAGGGGTGGGGGGTGGGTGGACTCACATGTCCTTTCTCAACGTCTTTAAAGACATTTGCATCTGATAGAGACCACCAGTTTTATCAACATAAAACATATAATGTGAATGTAGCCATCATCAGTCAATGTTTGTTGACATAGAAAGACAAATCTTTGTAAATCCTGCATTTGCAACTTTCCCAGGTAGCTTAACATGTGCACTGGTTCTCAAAGTGTGGGCCTCGGATACTTCAACACCATGCAGACATTTGTTAGAAATGCACATTCTTAAGTTGTCCTCTAGACCCACTGAATTGAAAAGCTCTGGGGATGGGGTGGGGAAAAAGGGGAAGGCCAGCAATCCATGTTTGAACAAGATTTCCAGGTGATTCTGATGTAGCTAATGGCTCAGAGCAACTGAATATTGGGAAATGGCACTTTTCTTAAAACCACTATAGCAGCCACTTTTTGAAGAAGGCGTTTCTGCATGGCTTGAGCTTTTTTCTTATGGTGTTCAATATTGCTAAGGTTTTGATTTAATTTTAAGAAAGCTGGCCTTGATCTTGTCAGAATATTATCACACTGAAAAAGTCACCTATTTACCAACTCGTTGTATGCGTTAAACCGATGTCAGTTCCAGATTGATCAATCACATCGGAACTGAGTCACATTAAAAAATAATGTGTTGTGCTAAACAGATTATGGTAGAACAGAAGTGTTCGGTACAGTTGGAAGAGAAATGAACATGAAAAGTCACATAGTCTCTCAGACCCTCTCTCTTCCATCTGCAAAGTGGGTATAGAACCTCATTGCTGGAGCACTGTATCTAAATGAGATAATCTATGTGAAATGTCTAGCATATGGTAGATGTCTAAATAAAGACTAATTCCCTGTCCTTCACTATTTTTTTTATGAAACAATTTTTATAAAAATAAAACTAAAAATAAAAGCCAAATATATTTGTACAGATCTGCTATGTGATTTTATTCAATACTGTTCTATCTTTTTCATGTGTATGGTTCCTGTTGGTCTTACAAGATGTCAGGCTCAGATGTGCAATACCAATCAAATTAAAAGTAAAAATTCAAGCCAACTAATGGGATTAGGGTGATTGCATCACTATCTACAAAATCACCAACAGATGTTTTGAAAATTAATTTAATAATTAATAATGGTAACAATACAATAATATTAATATAATATAAACTTTATATATAGTTTTATAAGAATAATTAATAATTATTTAATAATGACGATATCCCTACAGAAAGGATGCTGGTGGGTAGACAAATAATAACAACATCTTTTAAACATCACCTTATTTTATGGTAGTAATGGTAGTAGTAAATGTTAAAGTAGAGACCCTAACAGTGTTAGTAGCAGTACTTCATGTTATACCTATGAGAGCACAGGCAAAGTATATTAAGGCCACAGCTATATTCCAAGTACCTGACACAGCACCAGGAATGAAATATGTGCTCAATAAATACTATTCATTGAATGAATGAATGAATGTCGTATTTTAGGTAATTCAGAGTAAGTTCATGTATTAATATATTGTATGTTTTCCCCCATAAGACCAACACTTAGCAGCTGAGATTATTAATTCAATTTCATTAAAAAAAATAAGACTTAAAAATGTAAAATGACAGACATAGAAACTCAGAAAGCTAGAGGTCAAAGTCTCAAAACTACATATTGACAGAGCTTCTGAGTTTCACAACTTACTTAGAATCTACAGAGACACAATCTGCTCTGAAGTATTTAAAGTCTGTAGATGAATTATTTTCCAAATGTGCCTTTCTTTCTTCCCCCTGGAATTCATATGGCTGCCAACATACGCTTTGAGTAAAACACTGTAGTCAGAGGTCCCTTGTACAAGCATTCAAGAGAAGATAAAAGATGATTTCCCCCACCCCCATGGGATTAGTCAGAGCTAAACTTTTGTGCCTAGTATCATATTATGTTTTGTTTAAAATAAATAATTCTACAACTCTACTAAAATGGATTGCTTTAAGCGTATTGTCATTCCTGTGTCTTCATGAACCTGTGATTTTACAAGAGGATCATTTCCATTTGCTCCAGAAGTATCCATGATATTATTTTTTGTTGACAGACAAATCAACAGTTTAAAGAAACATGAGGCTATTAGCAGACATTCTATAATTTATTAGTATAGATAAAGTATGGGTAGCTTTGCCAATGAGAATAAGTCAATGCTTATGGATTTAGGGACAAGCAGAAAAAAAGAATCAGGGGTCTATGCAAATTCTGTAAGAGGCATAGAATCAAACATCACTGAATTAGAAAAATAGGATTTGCAATTTTCCTCTGTACAACATCTGATTAGGCATATAATATAAAACAGTTGGCTTTATCATCATAGATATTATGAGAGACAATGAAAAATCCACATACATTCAAAAAGAAAGTGTGAACAATTATTTATGCAACTTAATTTAGAATGTTCTTGTTTGTCCCCAAAGAATTTGAATTTTTTTTTAATGCTGGTAAAAATAGATCATAGTAGTAAGTAAAACGTGATTGCAGTCTTGTGTAAAATTGTATCTTGTATCTACACGTAAAGGTGTACTTGGAACTTGTACTCAAGTATTCTCTCTCCCTTTTCTTTCTCAAAAGATGTTTTATTAGAGTAATTTGACTTGATTATTATTTATTTATTTATTTATTTATTTATTTATTTATTTATTTATTTTTAGTTTGACGGAGAGATGCAGTTCCAACATGGAGACCTGGAGACTTGGAATACCTTTTGAGAGGGTTGGGCAATGTTCTGCATTGCTGACGCTTGTGGACTTGATTTCAATGAGATTGGGAGATCTGAAAAGTCTTGATAGGCCTTTCTAAACGGTTAAGATTCAGAAGTAGTTAAAATTTAGAAACTGAATTAAATACAATGTATTTAAATCTGAAACAATAGGAATTTTTTTTTTTAAGGGATGGAGCTAAGAGCTGATATTATTGAATATAAAAAAAAATTGAAAGCATTATTATCTCTCATTCCAATTCATTTGAAGCTAAGAAAAGTCTCATTCAATTTCATTCACATTATGCTCTGCCTCTGTATGAATGGTATCTGCTATTTGAGAAAATGAAGGAGATGATCACATCTCTGCTAATAGCCCATGACAAGACGTGTGTGTTTGTGTGTGTGTGTGTCTTATAAGGTAAGGGGTGGCTTATTTCTGTAAAAGGTTATTTTTGGTTAGATTGTGGTTTAGGGGATGTGAAGTTCTGTGGTCAAGTTTAGTAGGAATAACCTCAATAGTAATTGATTTGTGGCACAATTACCATTTTCATTAATTTAGCCTTTCCCTGTGCCCTAGAGGTGGTGGAGGACCATGCTAATAGCCTTTTGAATTACTGTTTCATACTTTTGGTACTGGAATTGAAAATTTCTTTTAAATCGTGACAGTATGTCAAAGTCAAGTATTTTATTCAGTTTGGTTTCTAATTAAAGTTAAAAGAGGGCATGTCATTCACTGGAAAGTAAGATATACATTGAACAAAAATACTTTTATCCTGAACTTTTGTTCCTGAAAATGATAAGAATTTGCCTTTAGAAAGAAATAAGGGACTTTTGCAAAAATCCTGCCAATGCAAGGAAAGATTCTTGGGCAGGTGAGGTACAATTTTGATGATCATGGTCCTTCTCTACCCTGCCCATGGTCCTCTTCTCAGGCCAAGGCTGAGTCACCAGGACACTGCATGGGGCAGCCCCTATGTCTAACCAGGGACTTCCCCCTTCTGGCTTAAAGGGACCCTGTTCCCAGTCCCTTCAAGGCCTCTGTCCCCCTGAGTCCTGTCTTTCCTTATATCCTCTCAAGTTTTGCCCTTTCTACACAGCAGTGGAGAGATTAGTTTACCACCTTCCCAGAACCCAGCTAAAACCTTTACATTTTAATTGGATCCTTAGAGCAATAATGAAGAACATTAAAGGGTGGCGTTAGCTGTGGCAATAAGAGTATTTCACACAGTGTTTAGACATAAGAAGCAAGAAATAGTACAAAGCATGAATTCTTTTCAGAACCTCTTGAACTTATTCATTCATTTACTCACTCATAGTTATTCATTTATTTCTTTCATTCAACAAATTTTTCTTCACTGCATTACTTTCCTGATGTTGCTGTAACAAATTGCCACAAATTCAGTGGCTTAGAACAACACGGGTTTATGCTTCTCCTTCTAGGTGTCAGAATGTCAAAGTCAGTGTTACTGGGCTAAGGTTTCGAAGGTGTCAGCTGACAGGCTCCTTCTAGAGGCTTGGAGGGGAGAATGTTTCCTCACCTTCTTCAGTCTCCAGGCTGTGCCCCTTGCTCCATCTGCAAGCACATCCCTCCGAGCTCCGCCTCCTTTGTCTCCTCATTTTCTTGTCTGGTTCTGACTCATTCAGTCTTCTGCTGATACAGACTGTTGTGATTACACCAGGTCCACTCAGATACACAAGATGATCTAATCTCATGACTCTTAATTACAAAGTCTCTCTTGCCATATAAATCAACATTCACAGATTCTGGAGATTATGACATGAACCTGTCTGGGGGCCATTAATCAGTGACCATAAGAACTGTGCACAAAGCATGGTGCTTACTATGAGCAAGCAAAACCAAGATAGTGTTTTCAGATTTAAACCTATCCCCCAAATCATATGGCTCAGCTAGAAAGATGAGATGTATGTATGTGTAAGTCACAGATAAAAAGTGAGAATGCAGGGAAGCCGGGATGGCTCAGTGGGTTAAGTGCACGCTTTGTAGCCCTGGGGACCAAGGATGAAATCCAGGATCAAATTCCGGCCTCAGCCCATGTGGACTCATGTGCTAAACTGGGGTATATTTTCTATGCAGGAGCCCCCAGTTTGGTTCCCCCACCCCACCCCAGTTTGGCCCTTGGCTTGAGGGGGCATGCCTCCCATGCAGGAGGCCCCCAGCCCAGTTCTGACCCTGGGCAGCCCCCCGCTACCTGTGTGAAACAAAACCATATCAAAAACTGATGACATAAAGCTACGGAGATGACCCTGGACCCTCTCCCTTCTCTCTGTTTTTCTCTGTCTCCAGCTCTCTCTGTCTCTGTCAAACAAACAAACAAACAATAAAATAAATCTTTTTTAAAAAATAGAATACAACAAAATCAATGTAGATAGAAAGCCATGGATGTTCAAAAAAAGGAGATTTTGTTTGTGTGTGAGGGCAAATGGAAGGCTTTCAAAGTAGTGTTTGGTCCTTGAAGGAGAATAATGCAGCTGTATGGACTAGGAAAACCAGGAAAAGGGTAAACAAATAATTTTTAGGAATTGACTGAACAAATCGTCCTTAAATTTTATGTTGAAATAAAGTGGTAGGACCTAAGTTTCAAAGTAGACTTCTCGAATGCTAGGTGAGGAGGTTGAATTCTGTTGGTAGGCAGCAGGAGAGCCATTGCAGTGTCATGTGCAAAGTGTGTTGTAGAAAGATTTTGCTGGTGACAGCAATGTGTGCCTAGGTTTTTTTTTACTGTGCGTTCTGCACACGTGGACATGTGTCCAACATGCTCTCCTCCTCACCAAGGAACACACCAAAAAGCAAGCATCAGGGTCAGCCATGGTGCCAAGGAGGTTCAGGAAGGGGCACAAACACAGTCCTTTACTAGAGGAGCTACTTTGCTTCCCATGTGCATGTTGTGTACCCTAAGACAGAATTAACAGAAGCTCTAAAACCCAAGAGGATTCCACCAGCCTTTCAGACACTCTTCATCTATTATTTAGGCTCAGATTATTACCTACAAAATCAGATTATTTTAAGATTTATGATAAGAGCTAGAAGTGTTCAATATTTTAAGTGATGCAGTAAAAAAAAAAAAGTATTAAAAAAAACCACACAAACCATGACATCTCAAGTGAGAGGACCATCTTATCTATATTTGTAGCATTACCTCTAACTAGCTTTGAGGACCATCCTATCTATATTTGTAGCATTACCTCTAACTAGCTTTATGATTTAACTTCTCTGAACATTTAACTCACAGCGTCATTTTTTTTTTAAGATTTATTTATTGTTTTTGACAGAGAGAGAGATATAGAGACAGAGACAGACAGAAGGGGGAGGGCCCAGAACAGTCTCCATAGTTGCACATCATTGGTTTTTCCACATAGTTTCATTCCACAGGTGGGCACGGGGCTGCACAGGGCAGGAACTGGGCCGGGGTCTCGCCCTGGTGAGAACTGAACTGGGGCCACTACCCAGCTCAGCATATGGGTCCACACGGGCTGGGGCCAGGATTTGATCCTCGGTCCCCAGGGCTGCAATGTGAGCGCCTAACCCACTGAGCCATCCCGGCTTCTCTCACAGGGTCATTTTAATGTAAGGGCCAATGAGGTAGTATGCAAGATGCTTTGTACACTGGAAAGGGTATTACAAAAATTAGTTCACATTCCAAAAAATGATATGGAGCCTATCATTGGTTGAAAAATATTTCTCACTGTGTGTAGTTGTTTGACAATAATTCAGATCAAGTTAAGAGAGTGAACTGTGGCCTTTGAGGTATTGATCCCCTAAACTGAAGTGATATTGTAGGCTGGCTGTCTATTGGTCTGGTTTCCATTTGGAAAGTGATGAGTTGAACTGACTACACACAGTCTGATTCAAGGGAGGGAAGCAAGAATCTGGGGGCGGGGGCAGGAGGGGAGGGAGAGGCTGATAAATCTGAAATTTAATTAGCAGAGTCACTCAGGTAGAAAGGTTGGAGCCTAACTGGGTTTCTGTTTACATTAAATAGATTTGATTTGTAATCTTACTCAATTAGACAGAAATTAAATTCATCTTGAGGCATAAATATTATAGGTGTAAGTATTTTCTTTGGGTAAAAAAGAACCACTCAGTAAAACGACAGCTCTTAACCTCTTACTACAATCTTATTTGAGGAATGTTCCACCTTGTCTCCAGGTCACAAATGGCCATCTTCTTGCCTACCACATCCCTGCCTCCACGCTTGCTTTAGTGAAAATTGAAAGTACCGTTCCCTCAGTGCCCCAAAGTGTTCATGGTAAATACTCACAGACAACATGTTAAACATATCCTCATTGACAACATATCCCTGTTGATATCTTGACAGTTACTCCCAATGTGTTAATAACTGCTACTTCAAATAAATAGAGTAAGAACTGAAACAGGAATATTTTCTTGAAAACAATCCTACTGTCAATCAATTCTTCCAAGCACATTGGAGTCCCTGACCGGGTATTCCATTTTTAATGGGACAGAAAACAACAGTACTGTCCTATTTCAAATGATACACATGGTCAGCCTAGTCTCACGGGGCTAAATTCAAGGAGTCAGTAGGTTGACTACGTGTGCCATTTGAAACTGGACAGTACTGTTGTCTTTTGTTCCACTTAAAATGGAACATCTGGTCAGCCTAACACATTGGAGCATGTGCCATTAGGAAGTCATCCTCCTTCTTGATGCAAAAGCAAACTAAACTTCCATTGAAACACTGATATGTGTTTCCATTCCTCATAGGAGACAGTTGATTTATGTTCATGTCTCCCAGGGGCACACCTAGGATGTGGAGGATGTGTTCAGTTAAACTTGAGGAGAAATTCAGGTTCTCTGCTTTCAAGGCTCCTCTACTGCATTTCAGAACCCCAGACTTTTTGCTCAGGAGGCACCAGGTGTCCTACTAACAACCTTTCTGTGTTCTCCTCACTACAGAGCAGGACCTGAGACATGGAAGTAGGAGCCATGGTCACCACTGAAATTGCCAGGTGGGTAGAGGAGGGTGTTTCTGAAAAATCACGTTGTTCAGTATAGCTCCTCATGACTCAGCCTGACCCGGCTCCCTAGCATTAGTGTTATAGCTCCTTTAGGGGGGGCCTTCTCTTGCCACTTCTCTTCCTTGAGCCCCAAAGTCATTTCCCTAAGGCTAGGGGAAAGACAGCTAAGATTCACATCCGTTTTTCTCTGGGTTGCATATTGATATTTGGGGAAAGTAGTTGCTAATTATGGAAAGTGGGGATGAGGACACAGGGACTCTGTGATTGTGGTTCTCTCATAGTGGAAGGCTGCTCAACCAGCAGGCTTTAGGGGGAAAGTTTGAAAAAAACAACAACAAAACAATGCCAGCCTTCATGCTGGGCCATGTGAATGCTCATAGTTCCTCCCCTGACTAGACCAGCTTCTGGCTGGCCCACTTCATTTGCACCAAAGCCAAATTACTTCATTAAGTCTCCTTTGGCTCATGGAGGGCAAGATAATTTTCCACAGCACCTTGGCTGCATCTAGTTTCTATCTTCTCCCACACTTCTCCAAGCCCTTGCTTCTGGCTCCTCTCTAGGCCTTTCCATTTTGCTGTCCTGCATTCCCTAGGCAGAAGGGAGGGTCACTTTATTAGCCTTCTCAGTTCTTTTACTGTCTTGGTGCCTGGCATCGCTGTATAACTCCTGCCTCCAGAATCTTTAACCTGGATGACTGCATCAACTTCCTCTCCACCTTGAAGCTAGCTCTATCAGAGACTTCAGGACCAACTCTGACTCCCAGCAGAAGGTATATACGTAGTCCTTTAACACTGATCTCGTTAGACACAAGCCTTCCTGCCTAACACCCCTATCCCTAAGTCCTTTGTATGGTGGCCCATATTCAGGAATAACAATTCTACAAGATCCTAATTTAAAAAATGTCTGTAGTGTAGAAAGACCCAATTTTAATTCAAGTAGAACTCTGGGTCTGTCCCCCTTTAGAATATTGGCAGAATATTCTTATGGGATTACTCCGAAGCATTGGTTCTCCATGACTGACACCAACAAACTTCTTACAAGGAGGCAATTATGGTTGTCAAGAGACAATAGACATGTCCAGCCATTCTCATTTAAGGAAAGTTGCAAAGCTCAGAATAATATGCACAGATACCATACTAACTCTACCTTTGACTATGTGAATTTGGGGAGAATCATTTAATTTCTCTGGACCTCAGATTCCTGAAAAAATGCTTGGAAGGGGATGAAGTAATCACTGAGGTTTATTCTACATTTAAAATATTGTCATGAAGTGCCACCAAAAGTCTTTGTGGCTGAACAATTACTAAACTGGATATAGAACAAGTGTGTACTTTTTGCATGTCTACTGATAGCCCTCCCTCCCCTGCTTAGTAAAGATCAGAATTTGAATGAACTTATAAAAATAAGATAGGTGTCAAATCAATAACCTAACATCACATCACACCTTAAAAACTATAAAAACAAGAGCTAACTAAACACAAAATCAGTTGAAGGAAGAATGTGATAAATTAGAGCAGGAATAAATAAAATAGAGAAGAAAAAAACAATAAAGAAAATCAATGAAACAAAATATTGAGTCTTTAAGAAGGTCAACAGTATTGACAAGGTTTTAGCTAGACTGGCCAAGAAAAAAAAGACAAAAGAAAGAAAAGACTTTTTAATAAAATCAGGAATGAAAAAAGGAACATCACTACTAGATAATAAAAAAATATATTTTATGTCAATGAACTAGACAACCTAGATAAAACAGGCAACTTTATTGAAAGGCACAAACTACTGAAATTGACTCTCAAAAAAATAGAAAGGCAGAACAAATCTATAACAAGTAAAGTGATTGAATTAGTCATCAAAAAATTCACCACACAATAACATAGATGGACTTGAAGGTAGTATGTGAAGAAAGGTAAGTCAGAGAGAAAGAAAAATACCATATGATCTCACTTACATGTGAAAATAAATAACAAAAAGAAAAAGATAAAAACTCATAAAGATACCAGACATGTGGTTATCAGAGGCAGAGGTAGAGAGAGGAACTTGAAGAAAGGTGGTCAAAAGGTACAAAATTATAGTGATAAGATAATTTACTAGGGATGTAATGTACAACATGATGACTATAGTTAAAACTGCTATACAATAGAGATGACAGGATAGCTCAATGGTTGAGCACTTGCCTTACAATTGTGAGGTCCAGGGTTCGATTCCAAGTCCCAGACTGTGCAAACTCATGTGCTGAACTGTGGAGCAATTGATAAACACAGGGATGGCTCAGCAGCAAAGATTCTCACCTCTCATGTTGGAGGCCCCCAGTTCGGTTCCCACCCCGTGCAGTCCCATATCCACCTGTGTGAATGAAGCCATGTCACAGCTAATGATGTACAACTATGGACACTGCTGAGGACCCTCCTTCTCCTCCTCTTTCCCCTCCTCCTCCTCCTCCTCCTCCTCCTTCTCTCTCTCACCATCTCTCAAAAACAATACAATAAATCTTAAAAAGAAAAAAAACTGCTGTATAATATACAGGAAGTTGTTAAGAGATTTAATCTTGAGTTCTCATAAGGAGGAATTTTTTTTCTCTTCTTTCTTTATATTGTATCTATGAGATGATGGATGTTAGTTGAACTTACTGTAATAATAAATTTCAGAATACACAATATGTAAATCAAACCATCATGCTATATGCTTTAAACTTATATAGTGATGTATGTCACTATTTTTCAATAAAACTGAAAAAAAAAAAGAAATTTTACTAAAAAAAAAAAGGTCTAGCTGATTTTATATGTAAATCCTGCCATGAGTAAAACCTTCAAAGAATAATTAAGATCAATCTTTCATAAAGTATTCCACAAAATAGGTGAGGATATTTCCCAATTCATTCTTTAAGGTCAGTATTATCCTGATATCAAAAGAGTTAAAGGAGTGACAAGAAAAAAAACCCCAAAACCTGCATACCAATATTCCTTATAAATATAACACAAAAATTCTCAACAAGCTATAACAAAACCGAATCCAGCACTACATATGAAAAGGATTGTATACATCAGGGGTGGCCAACAAGTCGATCTGGAGGCCAATTTTGGTCGATCGTCGATCGCTCGCAATGTCTGGGGTGGAATTCCGTGTACCATGGACTTTGAAGCGATTGTAGAAGACAAAACTTTCTAGCAATAGTTTAATGCATTCTGGGAATTTGCCAAGGTCATAAATTCCTAGAATTCTGACAGCCTGACACTGTGATCTCCGCCCACCCAGACAATACATTTTG
>PVKE010046420.1:0-12274 GCA_004027555.1 Craseonycteris thonglongyai | reverse complement strand
ATAATTAAAAATAGATCCATATAATCTAGCAGTTCTGCTTCTGAGTGTATACCAAAATAATTAAAAGCAGGAACTCGAACAGATATTTCCACAGTGATGTTCATGGCAGCATTAATTAGGATAGTCAAAAGGTTGTAGCAACCCAAGATGTCCATTGATGAATGAATAAACAATATGTGGTTTATATCCAATGAAATATGATTCATTCTTAAGAAGAAAAGTAATTCTCACACATACAACAGCAAGGATGAACCTTTCAGAACATTATGCTTCATGAAATAAGTCAGTCATAAAGGAAGAACTATGGTATGATTCAATTATGTGAGAGATATCTAGAGTAATCAAATTCAAAAACTAGAGTGGTGTTTGGCAGGGGCTGGGTAAGGGGGAGCAATGGAAAATTATTATTTAATGGGTACAGAATTTCTTTTGGGGAAAATGGAAAAGTTTTGCTGGTGGATGGTGGTGGTGGCTATACAAACATATAACGTACTTTATGCCACTGAATTGTACACTCAAAAAATGATTCAGATAATAAATTTTATGTTATATGTATTTTATCAGTTTTTAAAAAGCTCATGTCTAGATGTCCCTTTTCTGTCAAAATTTCAGATTCAATCTACATACCCACTGGAAATCTATTATGATTCAACATTATACAAACTAAATATCTGTTCTCTTCCCCCTCTTACTGTGTTTGTGGGCAGCAATACCATTCACACACCTGTCCAGCCTAAATACATAAAAATCAACTTGCACTGCTTCTTCTTCTCCTTTATTCTCACTTTCAAACTATTACTAATTCCTGTTTTATTTTATCTCCTAATATCTCTCGCATCTCATACTTTTCTTTGTCCCAGCAGCCAATACCTAGTTTAAGTCACCATAATTTCTTGCCTGTGTTACTGTGGTAACCTTTAATTCAACTCTTTATCTATAGTCATACCCCACTCTGATAAATCTTTAATATTGTTGTTAGAGTAATATTTATAAATACTTAACTGTTCATTTTACTTCTTTAACATTTAACCCGTTCCCCAGAGACTTCAGGATAACATATAAAATCTTAGCATTGTATAAAGTATCTGCCCTCCCTGGACTCTTGCTGGCTTTTCTAATCTCTTTCTACCTTTATGTCTTGCAATCAATAAACAAATATTTATAGAGTACTTTCTATATGAGCAGTACTTTGCTAGGTACAGAAAATGTTGAATAAATAAGTCAGTTTGTAGTTTCATAGAGTATATTGTCTAGTTTGGGATGCAGACATTATTTTTTAAAAAATCACAAAGATAACCGTATGTTACAAACAATGGTGAGGGATAGGGAGGAAAGATAGAGAATGATGTGATAATATATATGATCTAGTCTGGGTGTCTGGAAGGTTCCCCTAGGTGGTGATATTTGAGTTTAGATTTCAAAGTTTAGTATGAGTTTTAATTACAAAATGTGGAAAACAAATTCTAACCAGAGAAAATATATATGCTCTCTTTTATGCAAGATAGAGGATAGCACAAGTACCATTTTATGGCCTATTAGGAACTGGGCCACACAGCAGGAGGTGAGCAGTTGGTGAGCTGGCAAAGCTTCATCTGTATTTACAGCCACTCCCCATCATTTGCATTAGTGCCTTAACTCTGCCTCCTGTCAAATCAGCAGTGGCATTAGATTCTCATAAGAGTATGAACCCTGTTGTGATCTGCACATGTAAGGGATCTAGGTTGCACACTCCTTATGTGAATCTAATGCCTGATGATCTGAGGTGGAGCTGAGGCAGTGATATTAGTGCTGGGGAGCAACTGCAAATACAGATGAACATTAGTAGAGAGGTTTGACTGCACAGAGACCATAATAAATCAATTGCTTGAAGACTCATATCAAAACATTATCAGTGAGTGGCAAGTGACAAGCTGCATCTGCTGTCAGGCTTTATAATGGCAAGTTAGTTTTATAATTATTTCATTACATATCACAATATAATAATAATAATAATAATAGAAATAAGGTGCACAATAAATGTAAAGCTCTTGAATAACTCCGAAAGCATCCCTTCCAGACCCCCCCAGTACATGAAATATTTATCACCCAGGAAACCAGTCCCTGATGCCAAAAAGGTTGGGGACCACTAGGATAGAACACTTGAATAATTAAAAACAGTGTGAATTGAGCACAAAGAAATAGAATGGTGGCAATAGTGGAAGCTAGAAAGCTGGATCTTTATTTTTAAGTAATGCTTCAGTTGTTTTGATTTCTTCTCTCTGTCATGCTCTCTCATTTCTTGCTCATTGCATATTCTATCGCTTCTATTGGGAATATTGTTTCTGTGCTTCTAACACTAATTATCCCTGAAAAATCAGTCAAAGTTACCTTCTCAACTGGATTAAGTTCTCTGCTTGAGTGTACTACTTGGGCTTTGCATAACTCTTCCATACTGATTTTTTTTTTTTTACTAGAACACAAATGCCTTGAGGAAAGGAGCTGAATACCAATTTCTAGTGTAGTTTCAATGACAAATGCTTATTGAGTACTTACTTTGGGAAGCTACTAAAATATTAATACTGAGGAATACAAAGTTGTGTAAATACCACCTTTAAGGTACGTGATGTTTGTTACCAACAGTATATGACGAAGAGCAGCTGGGTTCATACTTTCCTAAGGCCAATGTGTACAGAGAGAACAGATACAGCATCTTCATTAGACTAACACTTTGAGGGCAAGCGTATATTGGAGTTTAAAAAATGTTATGTCTTCCAAAAAATCATCTTTGTTTTATGTGCCTTCTAGCTCTTTGTTTTCTACTTTCAACACTCTGTATCTAACAAAAACTTAAGTTGAAGGTAGAAGTCTGCAGAAAAACAAAAAATATTTGGAGAACTTTGTTGTGTTAATACAGTTTAACCAGGCCAATGCTGTCATCATATTTTATTAAAATATAATATTTTATTAGTTTTTTTCCTTTTTAACCATATATTTATAAGCCCTTTTTATACATCTTTATATTTTTATATCCATTTTTTTCATCAAGTCCACCTTAAATTTGTATCTTTCTTTACTATCTGAAAGTTATTTTAATACCACAACAATAATACAAAGTCAATAATAAGAACACAGAAGCAATTTTTTGGTGGCAATCAAGTTTGTTTTTACTTAATGAGATAACCTCCTACCATTAATGCACTCAGAATCCATTCACCATTAAGAACCTAAAATTTTTTAGTTTTAGCTTTGTTCAAATGTACTGACACCATTTTTACCTAGCTTCTCTGTGGTTTGCCCTCTTGATGAAAACTCTGGATTTTGTACATTGGTTGAGTGGGTATAAAGAATATAGTAATTATAAAATCCTTTGGAGTACAAATTGTACTTACTGTAGATCTTCAAGTGTATTTTTACATTTCCTGGCATATACTTTAAAGACTACCAGCCAAAAACAACAAAAAAAACCAAAAACAAGTAGAAGTGTTTTGTTTTAATAAGTGTGGGAAACACTAGCATAGCTCTTTGTTAGAGACATTTTAATTTTAACTTTAAGGCTCTGATAAACCTGTAATGAAGAAATATATTTAGGGATGCCAGGATAGCTCAGTGGTTGAGCACTTGCCTCCTAATTCTGAGGTTTGGGGTTTGCTTCCCAGTACCATCCCTTGCAGATTTATATGCTGAACCGTGGTACAACTGCTAATTGCTGGGATGGCAGAGAAGGCTTTTGCCTCCTATGTGGGAGACTCCAAATTCAATTCCTAACCCACGCAGCCCCACATCCACCTGTGTAGACTGAAGCCATGACACAACTAATGATGTACAACTATGGAGACTGCTCTGGGTCCCCTCCCTTCCCCTCACACACATTCACCCCTTCTCTCTCTCTCTCTCAAAAAAAATAATAATAATAAAGAAAGAAAGAAAGAAAGAAAGAAAACAATAAAATAAGTCTTAAATATTGACATTGCCCAAAGCTACTTTACCATAGGTACGTATTTTACCATAGACATCATATTTTCTTGCAATACTTATTAAACCATGAAACTAAAATTTTAGAGACATTTCAGGAAATTATATTATGGTAAATTATTTTTACTTCAATAAAGAAATCAAGTGAAACCTACATTTATAATGGCAAATACCGTCGATTAAAATACTTACTTGAGTAACACTAAGGTAGTTATATAGTTATTGGCAGAATTGAAAGTGGAACTCCTCTATTTTTTCTCTCAGTCTTAATCACAAGCCCATGTTCTTTAAGAAGACAGATTATTGTAGATGTACAAACTCATGAAAGAATCTGTGAAGTCCCTAAAATTATTAAGATGCCATAATCAAAACAGATACTTTAGCTAATGCTGCTATTTAACCAAGCTTATGTTCAATTCCACATATAACTTCAAAATATATCAGTGAAAAATATTTTTTTTCTCTTTTTTTTAATTGATAAATTTTGGGGGGTGACTGGTTGGTAACACTTACATGGTTTCCAGGTGTACAATTTTACATTACATCGTCTATGCGTTGCATTATGTGCTCACCACCCAGAATCAGTTCTCTTTTCTTCACCATATATTTGATACCCCTCCCTACACTCCTCCTACTCTCCACCCCTCTCCCTCCTTACCCTCAGGTAACCACTAAATTATTGACTGTGTCCATAAGTTTTTGTTTCTTACTTTCAATTTTATATTCCACTTATAAGTGATGTCATATATTTCTTGATTCTTTCAGCCTGACTTATTTCACTTAATAAAATGTTTTCCACATCCATCCATGTTGTTACAAATGGCTGTATTTCACGATTTCTTATTGCTGAGTAGTATTCCACTGTATAAATGTACCACAACCTCTTTATCTAGTCATGTATCAAAGGACACTTTGGTTGTTTCTATGACTTGACTACCACAAACAGTGCTGCAATGAATATTGGGGTACATATGTCCTTGCGAATTAAGGTCTTCAAGTTTTTTTTGGTAGATATCCAGAAGACAGATTACTAGATTACTGGGTCACACGGCAATTCCATTCCTAATTTTTTGAGGAATCTCCATACTGCCTTCCATAGTGGTTGTAGCAATTTACATTCCCACCAGCAGTGTGTGAGGATTCCTTTTTGTTCACAGCCTCTCCAGCACTTGTTGTGCCTTGTCTTGTTGATTATAGCCATTCTAACAGGGGTGAGGTGGTATCTCATTGTGGTTTTAATTTGCATCTCCCTAATCGCTGTTGATGTTGACCATTTTTTCATACATCCATTAGACATTTTTATGTCTTAATGGGAGAAATTCTTTTTAGGTCTTCTGCCCATTTTTTAATTCAATGCTTTCTTTTTCTGTTGTTGCATTTTATGAGTTCTCTATATATTGTAGATATTAGCCCTTATCTGAGGAATTGTTTGCAAATATTTTCTACTATTCAGCTGGTTTTCTTTTTACTTTGTTGATGGTTTCTTTTGCTGTGTAGAAGGTTTTTAGTTTGATATAGTCCCATTTATTTATTTTTGCTTTTAATCCCCTTGCCTTTGAGGTCAAGTTCATAAAGTGCTCTCTGAACCCAAGGTCTATAAGTTTTGTACCGTTGCTTTCTACTACACAGTTTATTGTTTTAGGTCTTATATGGAGGTCTTTAGTCCACTTTGAGTTAATTTTGGTATATATAGTGACAGTTCACAGTCCAGATTCATTTGTTTGCATGTGGTTTTCCAATTTTCCCAACACCATTTACTAAAGAGGCTTTCTTTTCTCCATTGTATATATTTTACTTCTTTGTCAAAAAATTTCTGTCCATATATTTGTGGGATTATCTCTGGTGTTTTTTTTTTTTGTTTGCTTGTTTTTAGTTGTTTTTTTTTTTAATTCTGTTCTATTTGTCTGTATGTCTGTTTTGCTGCAAATAGCAAGCTGTTTTGATTGACATTTTGTAGTATAGACTGAAGTCAGGGAGGATGATGCCTCCAGCCTTTTTCTTTTTTCACTGGATTGCTTTGGCAATTTGGGGTCTTTTGTGGTTCTATATAAATCTGATAATTTAAAAAATCTATTTCTCAAAATAATGTCATGGGATTTTGATGAGAATTGCATTAAATCTGTATATTGTTTTGGGTAATATGGTTATTTTAACTATGTTGATTCTTCGAGTCCATGAACATGGGATATCTGTCCATTTCTTTGTATCTTCTTCAATTTCCTTAATGGTGTCTTATAGATTTGAGTGTATAAGTCCTTCAAGTTCTTTGTTAGGTTTATTCCTAAGTATTTTATTCTTTTTGTTTCAATAACAAAAAGTATAGTTTTCCTCATTTCATTTTCTGAAGTTCTGTTGTTTGTATATAAAAATGCTGTGGATTTTTGTACATAGATTTTTATCCTGCAACTTTACCATATTCATTTATTATTTCCAATAGTTTTCTAGTGGAGTCTTTCGGGTTTTCGGTATAAAGGATCATGTCATCTGCAAAAAGTAACAGTTTAACCTCTTCACTCCCAATTTGGATGCTTTTTATTTCTTTCTCCTGTCTAATGGCTCTGGCTAGAACTTCCAACACTATGTTGAATAGGAATGGTGACAGAGGACATCCCTGTCTTGTTCCTGATTTTAGAAAAAAAGGTTTCAGTTTTTCCCCATTCAGTATCATTTGCTGAGGGTTTGTCATTTAAGGCCTTTATTATGTTGAGGAACTTTCCTTCTATACCCATTTTACTAAGTGTTTTGATAAGTGGATGTTGTATCTTGTCAAATGATTCATCTGCTTCAACTGATATAATCATATGGTGTTGATCTTTCATTTTGTTTATGTGGTGTATTACATCAATTGATTACCATATGTTGAACCATCCTTGTGCCCCTGGGATGAATCACACCTGATTGTGATGTATAATCTTCTTAATGCATTGTTTTGTTCTATTTTGTTTAGGATATTGTTGTGTTGTGTCTTTTGTTTAGAATTTTTGCATTGGTGTTCATAAGAGATATTGGTCTATAGTTTTCTTTTTTTTCAGTTTTCTTTTTTTGTGATGTCCTTACCAGGCTGTGGTATTAGGGTAATGTTGGACTCATAGAATGAGTTGGGAAGTTTTACCTCTTTTTAAATTTTTTGAAAAAGTTTGAGAAGAATAGGTGTTAGTTCTTCTTTGAATGCCTGGTAAAGCTCATTAGTGGTCCTGGACTCTTATTTTGGGGGAGGTTTTTGATGATTATTTTAATTTCTTCACTGTTGATCGTTGATCGGTTTGTTTACCTTATCCAAATCCTCTTGATTTAGCCTAGATAGACTATATGTTTCTACAAACTTGTCCATTTCTTCTAGGTTGCAAAATTTGGTGGCATATATGCCTTCATAGTATTCTTGTATTATCCTTTGTATTTCTGTGGTATCAGTTGTAATTTCCCCTCTTTCATTTCTAATTTGGATGATTTGTGTCTTTTCTCTTTTTTCCCTTGGTAAGCCTAGCCAGGGTGTTGACAATTTTATTAATTTTTTCAAAGAACAAGCTCTTTGTTTATTTTTTTTCTATTGTTTTTTCTATTCTCTATTTCATTTAGTTCTGCTTTAATTTTTATTATTTCCTTCCATCTGCTGGCTTTGGATGTTTTTTGTTCTTTTTCTAGTTCTTTCAGATATGATATTTGGTTGTTTACTTGTGATTTTTCTTGTTTCTTGAGATAAGCCTGTAGTGATATAAATTTTCTTCTTATTACTGCTTTTGCTGTTTCCCAGTAATTTTTGGTATGTTGTGTTCTCATTGCCAATTGTTTCTATGCAGTTTTTAATCTCTTCTTCTATTTCTTCTTTGATCCAGTCATTTTTAATAACATGTTGTTTAATGTCCATGTGTATGTGCTTTTTCTTTCTTTCTTTTTTTGTAGTTGATCTCCAATTTCAAAGCTTTGTGATTGAAGAATACACTTGGTATGCTTTTGATCTTCTTAAATTTGCTGAGGCTTGTTTTGTGTCCTAGCATGTGGTGTATCCTTGAGAATGTTCCATGTACACCAGAAAAGAATGTATAGTCCTGTATTATAGGATGAAGTATCTTATAAGTGTCAACTATGTCCAATTGCTGTAATGTGTCATTTAAAACTGATTTTTTTAATTTATTTTTTGTGTGTATGATCTATTTACGGCTGTCAAGTGGGGTGTTTAAGTCCCCTAGTACAACTGTGTTTTTGTCAGTTTCCCCTTTTAGATCTGCTAGTAGTTACTTTGTAAATTTTTTTACTTCTTGGTTGGGGGCATATATTTTAATAAGTGTCATGTCTTCTTGTTGTATTGTCCCCTTCATCATTATAAAACACCCAACTTTGTCTCTTATTATCTTCTTGATCCTGAAGTCTGTTTCATCAGATATAAGTTTGGCTACATCTGCTTTTTTCTGGATGCTATTTGCTTGGAGTATTTTTTCCCACACTTTGAGCCTGCATTTGTACTTATGACTGAGGTGTGTCTCTTGTAGGCAGCACAAGGTTGGTTTTTGTTCTTTAATTCAGTTTACTACTCTGTGTCTTTTTGTTAGTGATTTCAGTCCATTTAGATTTAGAGTGGTGATTGATATATGTGGATTTCCTATAGCCATTTTATCTTTTGTTTTATGGTAGCTCTTTCTTTTGATTGTTTCTTTGCTTTTTTATTCCCATTGGTTATTTTAGTTTGATGGTGTTTATGACTGTTTTCTATCTATCTTTATTTTTTCTATCTTCCTTCCTTTCTATTATTATTATTATTATTATTATTATTATTATTATTTTGTTGTTATGTCACACTGTTCTGAGTTCCTTTTGAGTGGTTACCTTACCATGAATTTTATGTAAAAGAAACTTTCATATGTGCAGTGGTTACTTTTCTTAAGGATGTTTCTTATCTCCATTCTCTTTGGAAATTTATAACTTACTCCCTCACCCCCTTTTATGTTTCTTGTGATTCCAGTTTATCCTTATTTATTTTTACTTTTTTCTTTCAGATCCAATCACCCCTTCAGTATTTCTTGAAATTCTAGCCATGTGCTGGAGATTTCCTCCAGTTTTTGTATGTCTGAAAAGGTCTTTATATCTTCTGCATATCTAAAAGGTAACTGCTGGGTAGATGATTCGTGGCTGGTAATTTCTCTCTAATATTTTGAATACTTGGTTCCATTCACTTCTGGCTTGTAGAGTTTCTGTTGAGAAATCTGATGATAGTCTGATGACCTTTTCTTTATAGTTTATGGTGTTATTATTTTTTTTTTTTGGCTGCCTTGAGGATTCTTTCTTTGTCTTTGACCTTTGTCGTCTTCAATATAATGTGCCTTGGAGAGGGTCTGCTGGCTTCAAGTAGCTGGGGCTCCTGTTTCCTTCTTGAATTTGAGGTTCCAGTTCTTGTCATAGATTTGAGAAGTTCTCATCTACTATTTGGCTGAGCAAATTCTCTGTGCCCATCTCATCCTCTGCTTCTTCCAGAATACCTATTATTCTTATATTATTCTTTCTAATGGAATAAAATAGTACTTGTAGATATCTTTCACTTCTTTTAACTCTTAGGTTTCTCTCTTCTTTCTTCTATGATATTTCCAAATTTCTGTCTTTGATTTCACTAATTCTTATCCCCACCTGATCAGCTCTGCTTCCTATGCTATTTCATTTTTCACTTATTGTGTTGTTTATCTCCAAAATTTTATTTGCTTCTTTTTAATAGATTCAATTTCCTTTCTGAGATCACTTAGCTCCTTCTGTGTACTCCACCAATTTCCTTTGATCTGTTTAAGTGTTTTCAAAATTGCAGTCTTGAATTCTTATGCAGAAAAATTATCATTAAGTTTTGCCAATTTGTTACATAAAATTGTATACAATGTTTTTAGGCTTATAAATACTTATATCCATAGTTATAATTCTATTTATTCTTCTATTTTGTTTTTGCTTGCTTTGAGTGTTTTTGTAAATTCTAATGTTGAGTATTCCTTCCATTAGAATTTGATACACATCTATACTATTTTACATTATATCTCTGGCATCAAAATCAATGCTGGAATGTGGTAGATAACTACGTGTTGAATTAATAATGTTAGTTTTCTTTCTTAAGTAATAAAATCGCTTGGGCCTAATATTTACTTTTGGTTACAGCTTTTATCACATCTTATAATATTTTATAAAAAATATTTTCATGGTTATTATAATATAACTGTGATTACAAATCTAAATAATTTTATTCCTTATTCAAATTTATCTTGGCTCCTATTATTGACATACATTGTGTTATGAAAAAATCACATACTGTAGACTCTCAGTTAACCAGCATCCATGGGGATTGGTAGATTCCAGGTAAATTTAAGTAGACTTTCCATTTACCAGCACATAAAGAACTGACATTCTCAAACAACCGGAAAAATCCATTTTACCAGTTCCTTGAGAGTACCAGTTCCCTGAGTTCTGGTTAATGGATAATCTACTGTATTTAGTATTAATAGATACAGTTCTTCTTTCCTTCTTAGAACCCATGTATGAGGGGAAGATTAGCAATGGATTTTAATGTGTTTAAAATAATGTTATAGGGGAAGCCAGTATGGCTCAGCAGGTTAAGCATCCCCATGCAAAGGACTGGGGATAGAATCTCATTCCGGCCCATGTGGACCCATCTGCTGAACTGAGGTGTGCTTCCGATGCAGTAGGCACCCAGTTTGGCTTTTGCCCCTTTGTTTTGGCCCCTGGCTTGGAGGTGCATGCTTCCCATGCAATAGGTCCCCAGCACAGTTCCTACCCTGTGTGGCACCCCACCCACCTGTGTGGAACAAAATCATGTCAAAAATTGATGATGTACAACTATGGAGATTGCTCTGGACCTCCCCCCTATTGCCCCTCTCTCTGTCTATCTCTGTCTCTCTGTCTCTGTCAAAACCAGTAAAATAAATCTTTATAAAAATTGTGTAATAAATGCTGATATATGTGCTCTGCCATATTAGAAGATTTTTAATAGTTTTAAAGAGTAAATGACACTAGAGCTAAATCTTGAAGAATACTCAGTAAGTATTTTAGTCAGGTTTTCTAGAATCAGATTGTCAGTTGAAGATTCTTGATAAACTGATTTATTGCAGGAATGCAGCTCTCAGGAGAAGGGAAAGGAGGGAAACAAGATAGGGTAGGGGAAGAAATCTAAGAAAGGTTACCAGTTTCCACTGAAGATTATATCTATAGTCTGGTCCCATGGGAAGCTCTGAAGCATGAAAAGGACTATTTGTCTCACCTTGAAGCAGAATGTCAGTTACTAATGATTATTGTTTCAGATAGTTCAGGTTGTCCTGAATTAACTTCAGAAAGTGGAGTTAATTTCCAAACGAGGACAGCTCCTGTTCAGTCAAAGGCAATTCTCTGGAGAACAGGACAGCTGTGAGGCAAGGGCACAGATGTTGGGGTTTCTGTCTACTTACTCATCAAGAAAGGATCTGGATATAACACCAATAGCATCATCTATATGGACAAAAGTAGAAAGGATATTAAAAACAAAGAAAATAGCATATTGAAAGCATCAATATGTACAGAAACAGGACATATTGTTGGTTCTAATAGCATATTACCATCCAATATTGCATATATATACATCTATTATATATACATATGATATACAAGTGGGCTGTCCAGAAAAATTCCAGCCATTGTCAACATAATGAGAATAATTACATGGATGGATGGATACTTTCCAGATAGCCCTTGTACATATAGTACATATAATACAGATAATATATCACATATACATATATATGTATAACACATAATACAAGTATACATACATATATGTAATATAAATATATAATATAAAACAATGCGTGTATGTAAATATGTATAATATGTAACTAAAATATAATGCATAAATATATATTTTTAATCTACAATATATACATATAATATAAATAATACATAAAATATGTATTAAATATAATACATATATAATGAGAAATGTAGCCTTGAAGAACGAAAATAGTTTAGACTTCAGCTTCTAGTTAGTAGAAACTTACTTTTCTCCTTTATATTTATGACAAATATAGATACAAATATTGAACAGGTAAATAAGACAGAGTACAATGGCATGTTCTTAAAGACCTCTTTCTTGTTTGATTATGGTCCATGAACCAGCTTTCTTGAGAATAATTTGTTTACTATTCTATAAAATTATCTAAATGGCTCATGTTCTCCAAGTGAATAACGTAAATATATTTTGAAATAATATTTAGTATTTTCTTATTTTTCTCTAGTAGATTTGTGCTCCAAGGCATCCTTTTTTTCCCTCTAAAAACCAAGACCACTTTCATGGAGCTTTGTAAGTACT
>PVKE010046419.1:0-12270 GCA_004027555.1 Craseonycteris thonglongyai | reverse complement strand
TTCTTCGATGAGTCGAGTCGTAACTGTTGCGTTCACGCGTTGCGTCCGGTGACAAGTGTAACACATAAGTCAAAATGTATTGTCTGGGTGGGCGGAGATCACAGTGTCAGGCTGTCAGAATTCTAGGAATTTATGACCTTGGCAAATTCCCAGAATGCATTAAACTATTGTTAGAAAGTTTTGTCTTCTACAATCGCTTTAAAGTGCATGGTACATGGAATTCCACCCCAGACATTGCGAGCGATTGACGATCGACCAAAATTGGCCTCGTGATCAACTTGTTGGCCACCCCTGATGTAGACAGTTGGAAAAATACTATGAAGTTTCCTGAAGACATTATAAATAGAACTAACTTATGATCCAGCAGTCTCGATTCTGATTATGTGTTCAAATGAAGTAAATTCACTGCTTCAAAGACATGTCTGTACTTCCATTTTCATTGCAGCATTATTTACAATAGCTAATATTTGGTTTGGGGTTTTTTTGGTGAAAGATTTTAATTCATTATGCTATTCATTCTGAATATATAATGTGAATGCGTGGAAAGCCTAATAGTTCCCAAAGCAATTACAACTTGGCAGAGCACTTCATCTACTGCTCTAATCTATGCTTAATTTCTTTGCTATGTCTTGCACCTCTCTGTTGTAATAGAGACCAGAAGTGTTAACCATATATTTAATGTCATTGCTTTTTTTCACAATCATCCTCTAGTTTTGGAAGAAATATGTAACTAGATTTTTAGCAAAAGTGATTTACATCAAAGGCAATGTGTCTTTTCTATCTCTTCTTTCTGAACATAGTGATTTTAGGAGCTACATAATTTAATGGTGTAGTTGAAAGATTACGTAGTTGCCATCAACCGAGTCTCTGAGTAATTGTTTGGAGCAGAAAGCTTGGCAGTGCCTGAGGAAAAAAAATCATCATATTAATCTACTGAGATTTTTGAAGATGACCATTGAAGCAGCAGGTGGTAATTTGACAGATACATAAACACTACAGGCATTCTTGTAATTACATTTCTATTTACTCTTGTATTTATTTTATCTCTTTTCCTCTATCAATAATTCCTTCTGTTAATTATTTTATTTTATAAGGTCTATAGATACATTGTCTTTAAAATGAAGTTAAAAATTAAAATGAAATAAATATTCCTATAAATTCACTTTTTCTTTTGTGTTACTAGCCTATTTCTCTGATATTCAGTCAGTTCAAAAATCATCTTGGAAGCTAGTCTCTATAACATATCACTCTTCCTTTCCCATTTTTGTTGTAATGACTCCTATCAGGATTTTTTAATGAGGATTCCATTCCAACTGTTCTGTCAAGGTCAACAAACACCTTGATCTTACCATATCAGTAGTCAGTTTTGCTCTTACAATTGATATCTCAAAATCATTAGAGAAAGATTTTATTCATACATGTAATTATCCAATAGTGGACAGGTTACTTACAAAGAAGTGAACAACAGAGTAATTCTATACATTGAGGAAAATTGATATCAAGTGAATCTAAATATCTATACCTACTTCTGTTTGTTTTTCTATTATCTATTCATCATCTATCAATCTATCTGAAGGTACAGTTTTTAGAAAAATAAAGAACAGAATATGCTTAACACCCTTGAGGCCACATTTTGGTATTTTTCAGGCACAATATGTAGGGAAGCATGTAGAGCAAAGTCAACAATGACAGGCTAAACATACAGGCACAGAAAAATTTTGTAAGATGTTATTGGTCACTTGTTTGCTAATAATTACTCCAGAATTTGAATTTTTTATCTGGAACATACCATACCTCTCTTAAACTGATGTCCACCAATTTGAGGAATGCTATGTAATGACTTCAGTTCAAAAATTGTGTAGAATTTCCAACTATCATTTTGATTAAGTATCAAAAGTTTTATACATTTTGAAATATTAATTGGTGGTTTCATTTCTTTTGAGCTATTATTTTTTCATGTTAAAAAGATAATGCATATTAATGATATTTTGCTGAATTAAAATAAAAAAGATTAAGAGCCTTTTTATCAATTTTATTGATATATAATTAAATCTGAATTATTCATTATTTTTAGTATATTTTTGATCATCCAGATTGTTAAAAGTTTCTTTCTTATGTTTTATAAGAAAGTTAAAAATGTGAAATATTTAACTTGCTACCACAATAATTTACCAGTTAGCAAGGTTTGTGCAATAATAAATTACTTTTTCTTAACAAGTCAACAGCACTATGAAACACTTATTAGAACCTAGCCGAAATAATGTGGAGCATCTTTTATGTTGCATAACAATTTTAATATAGATACTTAATGAAAATAAATGACCATCTCTGAAATGGTATTATTGACTATGAAAGGAAAATAAGTAGTCAATAAATATGTAATGGAAAGTTTATAGACTCACATAAGCACAAATATATTATTTTTTATGTGAAGTAATATGTAATTATTTATAATAGTTAATACTGGGTTTAGTAATAACAAAACCTCGGTGTTTTCAGTAAAACAATTTTAGTTTTTGTTTCTTTTAGGAACTTTATAACTTGGGAGATATTGTCATAAAGAACTTTTACATAGCAAGGTTTTCTATTAAGTGCAAATACTTAGGATTCATCACAAACTTTACATTCATTTCTTAATAGGTTATACAGAGTATGATAGTATTATTATGTCTATATTTTAATTTTTTTTATTGTTAATTTTAATGGGGTGACATTGGTTGGTAACAATTAGATAGTTTACAGATGCACAAGTCCACATCACATCACCCACGCATCGCACCATGTGCCCACCACCCAGAACCAGCCTCCCCTCCACACACATCCGGTGCCCACTTCCACCTCCCCCCACAACTTTCCCTCCCCCCTCCTCCCACCTCTCCAGGTAACCACCAAACTATTGAGTGTGTCCATAATGCTGGTGCCCACTCCCACCTCCCCTCCCTCTCTCCCTTCCCCCTCCTCCTTTTACCTCAGGCAATCACCAAGCTATTGAGTGTCCATAGGTCTCTGTGTCTTTGTTACTTTCAGTTTTATAGTACACCTATAAGTGAGGTCATATGTTTCCTGATTCTTTCAGTCTGGCTTATTTTACTTAATAAGATGTTTATAGAGGATAAAATGTATCAATCTGTAATACAAAATAGGTTACTTATGCACTAACAATTTTTGTCCTTTTCAGTGACCTCTTATGAATTAATTACATGTAAACAAAAGGAGATTTATGTATAATCAGATAAAATTTTAGGATAAATGGGAACTAGGTTATTAAATAAATGCAATGATAATATTGAATCAGACATATTCTCACAGTTCTTATTTCAGAGCACAACCCAAATCAATAAGGAGGTACAGAAAAATAACATTTATAACTCAACAATAGTTTGAGAAATGTTATTTGTGGAAAAAACAGTAAACCAGAAAAAATAAGGAAGCTGGGAAACTCACAGGCTATTTAAGGCAAAGCTCAGTAGTCAAATTAAGTCCTCAGGTAAAATCTTTAAAAAAGAAACACAAAGAATGAGAAGAAAGAGGAGGGAGAGGGAAAAGAAGAAGAAAGAAGAAAAAGAAGAAGGTGTGCTGGAATGGTTCAGTGGCTGAGTGCTTGTTGCAGCCCTAGGATCTGAGGATCGAGTCCCAGCCCCAGCCTATGCAGACCCATGTTCAGAATTGGGGTGTGCTTTCCATGCAGGAGCCCTCCCACACTCCAGTCCCAGTTCCTGCCCTATACTGCCCCACACCTACCTGTGTGGAATGAAGCTATGTGAAAAACTAATGACATGCAACTATGGAGACTGCTCTGGGCCTTTCTCCTTCTGTCTCTGTCTTTCTGTGTCAAAACAGTACAATAAATCTTTTTAAAAAAATCCTCAGGTGAAAACGTGGAATTGCAATGAGACCAAGTTCAAGGAGGAAATGTGTATATACTTATATGCAATGAAATCAGACAAAACTATACTAAATCAATTAAGCAACCACCAAAACCACCAACCAATCAACTAGCCAAAAAAAAAAACATTTAAAAGCATTTGTCAGTCTCTATGATATATCGAGAAGCAAACAGTAGATGTTAATCAGCTTGCCAGCAAAATTTCATGGTGAAATGAATTGAAGTATTAGAAAACCATCTTAAGGACCTGTAACACACTGGTCTTTCACTCTGACTCACACAAATATCTGCTGGATAGAAATAAATTAGTTATACCCACAAGGTAGACTATTTGTGAGATGGTGTTGTGTGACAACCTAGTAAAATATAAATAACATGCATCCTTAGTTTACTTCGTGGGATGGTCTTTTCTATTCTCTAACAAATGCATGACTCAGAATAAACATTACATATACAAGGGGAAATGAAAACTACAAAGGCTCTCATGGGACCTACAAAACTGTACTAACAAAAATGGGCAAAGAAGCAAAACGCAGTTGGAAAATGAAACAATTTACCTCACAAAACAAGCTAAACTTATAAACAAATAAATCAATATCTTAGAAATTCAAAACTGTAGATTTCCAAAGAATAGATTCTAAGACAACAGAAGGCCATGCATTTAAGCCAGTAGTGCTCTAGAAATAATCAGATGAGAGAAATAAAATGTTTACATAAAAATAAATATAAGCAAAGTTTTCATCACTTCAAACAATAAATGTAGTAAACACAAAATTCTAAGGAATAGAAAAGTTTTATGTAAATATAGCAAGACACAAATTATTAAACACATACATATGAACAAATATCTCAAGTGATGATAGTGGATGAGAAAACAAGGTAAGTTTTTTTTAATATAAAAAATAAGAATGTCATCTCTACAGATTTGAAAGACACCCTTTACAAGAGAAAAAAAAAATCAGTGATAAAGATTTGTGTCTATATTTACCTAGAAAAAAAAATACAAGCTATTTAGTTGCATAAAATCTTCAAAAACCAAGCTGCTTTCATACCTTTGTACAACAAAATATCGCCAAAACATTTTGTTCCTGGGCATAGAAACATTAAAACTTGGAGGAAATAAATGAAAAATTATTATCATGAACTATATCTAGAAGCATAAACCTACATATCCTGTTTTTACCTAATCACAATTCTTAGAAGAATTATAAGTAATATATTATTAATTTATTACATAATATACATGTTTATGAGTAAAGTAAGGTTCTATGATTAAAGGTTCCAGCATAATATTTATATTCCTATTTATTATTTGACCTCTCCCAGTAGAATGATTCAAACTATCTTTGTGCTGAAAATAAATGTGAAAATAAAATATATACATTGTATATATTATATATAGTAAGTATACATAATTTTATATACTATATGTAATGTATATATAGTGCATATACACATATATACACACATTGAATACATGCACACATACATATTCACAGCCTTTTGCTTTTTTTGACTAATTTTTTGAGAACACTGAAAGATTGCATGTAGTCATCAATTATATATTTCTTTTTCAAAACATGAGGTAAAACTATTATGTTAAAAAGTACTTACTATGTCAAAAAGATGATTGAATTATGTACTTTTTAAAACATAAGTGATACTATACGAGTGTCCATTTAGCATAGCCTATTCAAAATATAAAATGCATGCATTATGTGTAAGATCAGAATTGATCTGTCTATGCTATGTAATATTTCTTTTTTTTTAGTTAAAATAATGTTTAGTATAAGCTGACCTTCAAGCAAATGTCATGGTTCAGTAAAAATTGTTATTACTCATTTATACAACAGTTTTTAAATAGAATTAATGGAATGCCTATCTAAAAAATAACTCATAATACTAAAGTAAATGTTTAACAGGATTTTAGAAATATCTTTCATTGTGGACATATTCAAGATTTAACATCACGTTAATGATACATCTTAATGTTAAATATATATGTATGCAGAAGAAAAGTTGTCATCCTGGAAGGAAATTAAAAGTACCAGACAAAATCAATACTATTCCTAAAATGTTTTTCAAATGCTTGTCATTAATCGGTTGTTTTTAAAATGTAAATCATCCAAGAAACATTTGAACACTCCTGTGTTCAAAACTGTTCACATTGTCCTGTTCCGTTACTCTTGGTTTCCCTGCAATCAGAGTGTGAGACTAAATCTTAGTGCAAGTAGTTGATTGAGAAGTGATCACAGGAAGTAGGAGTATGTGTTATAAGAATGAGACAGGAAGTGATTAAAAGTCAAACCAAGGATGCCCTTTGAAGTTTGTTGTAGGTTTTAGTTGTTTCTTCCCAAATCTGAGAAAATTTCACAATAAAATCCACACATATCCACCTGAAATATTGGCAGCTGAGATATTTATTTTTTGGATGCTGTGCTTCATTTCAGGGCTGCCATTAGAGATCTCTTCTGCAGTTGTGTTAAGTTTAGTGGCCTTTGTATATTGTGTTTGCTCCAGTTATCAGAAAATGACCCAGAACAAATGCAGAGAGATGCACAATAGTCCTTTCAGGGGAAAGACTGACAATGCAAAATTAGTCAGGGGGCACACAGAATTTTCAATACTTCTAACTGAAATTGGTTATAACCTAAGTTACAACTTGCACTCAGATTTTGTACCAAGCTTTGACTGCAGGGAAAACTAAGGAGATATAATGCAAACATCAAAAAGATCTGTTACACCTGGAGACATATACAGAACTAAAGCATGATAACTGCAGGATCCAATTAAAAGTACAGAAGAAAGTACTGGTTTTTCTTTTTCTTTTCTTTTATTTTAGATTTACTTTATTGTTTTTTCTTTGTTTATCTTTTATTTATTTATTTATTTGTTTGTTTGTTTTTTAATTGTTCTTGACAGAGAGAGAGAGAGAGGAGAGAGATACAGAGACAAAGAGATAACTGAACTGGGGAAATCCCCAGTTCAGCACATGGGTCAGCACTGGCTGGGGCCAGGATTCGATCCTTGTTCCCCAGCACTGCAAAGCGAGTGCACAACCCACTGAGCCATCCCAGCTTCCCCTACTTTATTGTTTTTGATAGAGACAGAGTGAAAGGGGGAGGGCCCAGAGAAGTCTCCATAGTGGTACGCCATCAGTTTTCAACTTGGTTTTCTTCCACACAGATGGGCAGTGGCTGTGCTGGGTGGTAACTGGGCTGGGGGCCTCCCGCATGGGAGGCACACCACACGAGCCTGGTTTTTAAATAAAAATTATGGGTAGAGTGATTTCTGTCAGAGTTATATAACAAATGAAAGAGTAAAATAACTGCATTGGTTAGTAGGGAATTACCAGTTACTGGTTGTCAGGTGTATTGGCTACTTATTTGTGCTGTAACAAAGTACCACAAATTTAATGGCTTAAAACAAGATAAACATATTATCCTGCAATTCTAGAGGCTGAAAGTCTGAAATCAGTTCCACTGGACTAATGTCAAGGGCAGGTTTTTTCTAGAAGCTGTAGGTGAGAATCTATGTTTGTTTGCCTTTTCTAGCTTCTAGATTATTTGGCTCATTTTCCTAACCTCTCCCTCTCATCTTCATCTTTAAAGCCAGACAATATAGTAGCATCTTCTTATGACTGCTGTTTCTAACCTCATAGCTTAGAGAGCTAACCCTAACTTTACTGTTTCCCTCTTAGTGCTACCCTCTGATAAACCAGGATTTAATCACACCTGAAAAGTATATATTTTTCACATATAACGTAACATATAAAAGGATGTAAAAATCTTTGAAAAGTCATCGTTCAGGGGAAGCCAGGATGGCTCAGTGGGTTAGGTACTCACTTTGCAGCCCTGGGGACTGAGGATCAAATCCTGGCCCCAGCCTTGGCCCGTGTGGACCCATATGCTGAACTGGGGAGTGCCCCCAGGTCAGTTCTCACCGGGGCAAGACCCCGGCCCAGTTCCTGCCCTGTGCAGCCCCGCGCCCACCTTTGGAATGAAACTATGTGGAAAAACCAATGATGTGCAACTATGGAGACTGTTCTGGGCCCTCCCCCTTCTCTCTGTCTCTGACTGTATCTCTCTCTCTCTCTGTCAAAAACAATAAATAAATCTTTTTAAAAAAGACATTGTTCAGCTTATAGCACTTGATCAATTTTGAGGCCAAAATATAATTTTAGAACATTATCAGAGAATGAATAAAATCTAGCTACTACTAGATACTCTGGTGTTTTATGTAATTTATAGAATTTCTACCTACTACTCAAAAGTTCTTATTCAAGTCAATATTTCCAGAAAGTACAAACATCTCAAAAATGCAAATGAGAAAGAAAATGTGGATGAATTACTCCAGACTCATTGAATGATTCCTTTTGGGAAAAAAAAATACTTTTTCTGTGCCCTTCAAATCTAAATGTGGGTATAAAGAATTAGGCAGAATATTTTTAACAACCCCCCACCCCCAAATTAATTAATTTTGTATTGTTATTAGACAACTGACTATGGTCACTTACATATTTACTTATGCACTTAAGGTAAAATGTTTCCCGTTTACTGTTAACAAATGCTAATTTTGCTTTTCACTACAAACCCTGTTCCTTGGAATCAAAGAAAAAAAATGGTTTTTGAAAAATATTTATTAAATGGCCATTTTGGAAAAGCTATTTGTCTCTCTCAGAGTAAAGCAGCCTTAGATGCTAGGGATATATTATATCAGTCCTATGTCTGATAACCATAGTAAATATCAGGGAAATAAAAGTGGTTTTAAGTATATGTTTATAAAGAGCCTATAATGTGCAATGGATCTTATTATCTTGACTAAAGGATATTTTTGTGGTGGAGTTTCAATGTCTCAAAGATAAGGTATCTTTCAGTGATTTATAATTCTGATTACCAGGATGTTCTGCATCATGAACCAACTATTTCATCAACCAGAAAGTTCTCAGTTATGCAATTCTCTATCTTGAATCAAACCTATTTGTGGAAAGAAAGATATAGGAAATATTCCACTCAAAAACAAAATGCTAAATCTATAGTTAAAATCTACCTTCTCAGGAGTTTTAAAGGTTACACTTAGAATTTGTTAAATAAAATTGTTTATATTTAGTCCTTCACTGCACATACACACCACACACCCCTAGATATTCCAAAACAAATACACAATGATCCATCCAACTTTTGAGTGATCTTTACCATTAACTGTTATCCAGAAAATTTTATAAAAATTACTCAAAATAGCATGCATGATAGCTGTTGAAAGAAAAAAAAAACATGCATGGTACAACATCAAGAAAATAAGGATTAATAGATTTTAAATAAAAAAAAAAATTCTACCTCAGAAAAACTCCAAAAGTAAATTTTGAAATATGTATGATTACTTATATGTTTAAAATATTATAATGCATAAACAATGTAATGTAGAATTGTATACCTGGTATCTATGTAATTTTTATCAACTAACATCACCCCAATAAATTTAACAATAAATAAATAAATAAACAAATAAATAAATAAACAAAATATTAATACAGAAAAGTTATGTGGAGTACATTATACTGATTTTTCACAGCTTAAACACACCATTCAGATCATAAAATAAAGCACTGCCAGCAGCATAGAAGTCTCTCACTGCTCCTTTTTAGTCACTATGTCCTAAGGATAATTGTTTCCAGCTTCTAACAGGATGAATCATTTTCCTCCTTTTGCTTTTATTTAAATGAAAACCTACAACAGTTACTTCTGTGACTGTCTTTACAAGGCTTTAATTATACACTGGTGATTTGGGAGATACTATCTTTCATCTGTACTGCAGAAGATGTTACTATCTAATTCAAGGAATAGTAACTTAATGATTTAAAAGACAACCATTTAATAAAAGAACGTGTCTTTATTTTAATATTTACAAAACTACAAAATATTCTATTATACAGATTTTATATGTGCAAATGGATTTTTACGTTATAATTGGAACCATACAGAATATTGGAAATATATAAAATTCAAAGTTATAATCTCTTAAAACACGTTTAGTAATCAAGGAGAAAAAATATGCACATATCCATATTTTTAGTGACTTTAATGTATTCAAGACAGCTGGGTATTTAGAGAAGTATTCAATTTAGTTTTAAGAAATTTTTAAGAATAGTATTTTTTGTACTGAGTCATACACTGGGCAAAGCAATGTGTCAAAACATTTTTCATGCGAGAACACACATAAAGTTAGTGATAAAGCTTTGTGTAGCTGGAAATCAACCTTGGCTCTGACTGCCTTAAGCATCACCCAGAAACACAGAACAAATGAGATCTATAGCACACCTCTCAGTGGGGGTTACTCCAGTGTGCTCTTGTATATCTATTGGATAACTCTATGCTAAAGACTTACTCTTCAGCATAGTCCAGAGAAAGGTCACCTATGAAATTAACCGGGAACTTATTAGAAATTTGGAAACTCAGATTGCCCTCCACTCTGTTATACAGGTTGCATTTTTAAAAGATTTTTGGGTCATCAATTTGCATGTTATAAATTTTGAAGTATTGTAAAGAAAGAAAGAGCATTGATTATATGTTTTGATATGAAATGGGAGAATAAGGATACTAAATTTTCTCAGTAGAATGGAACAGTTACAATAAAAGAATGTGAATAGTTTATTTGCATCTAAATACAAATATTTTTTATCCCAAGGTAGCATAATCCTTATTCAAAGGTTATCATTTACCACAAATGGGTTTTCAGTGGAATATATGCTCCTCTTTCTTTCCCTTTTCTGATTTATCTGTGAAGTAGCCAAAAATAAGTTTATTAATATAGTCATTAGAAAAGTAATTTATCTATGTTTCTATACAAATTTAAAGTGAGATTAAATTTAAAAGCTATATTTGGGTATTCTGTGACCCTCTGTGGTTTCAGGTACAGATGTTCTTTCATTATATTCACTGTTTTCCAATTCACTATTATGTTTCACAGTGTACCAAAGACAAAGGGGAAACTCTATTAACTTTTGTCCTACAAGAGATTCTCAGGTATAGTAGTTATGAAAGAAAATGTGTGTTCTGCAAAGTAAGCTTGCCTATTTTATGAAAATCAGTAGTTGAGACGTATTTGCCAATACACCCTGGGGCACTGTTAGCAAAACTGTGGTTGGTTCAGATAGGTTTTGAATCTCACTGCTTCCAAAGAATCAGAAGCATTAGATGATGCCCAGTAGTATTCAGATTTCTGTATTGAGATTCTGTTCTGCTGCTTCATGTACTTAACTGTTACCTTTAGTTTTTTAGCCAATCACTTTTTAAAAATATATAGTTTTGTCTATGTATTTTATCTTAAATCCTAATGTATTTGCAAATATGGGCTTTTTAATAAAAAGACTCTTTATATTATACAAATACAGGACCATTATTTGTAGAGAAATTGTCTTTATGCTAAATTACTCTTAGGTGTCCAAAACTAATGTGTTTTTTCCTTGACTATAGACACTATTCTTGAAATGATATACATTTCCACTTTCAAAGTACATATTATAGTGGAAATTTTCCACAAAATACATATTTGAAAGAAAATAAAAAAGGCAAAAACATGACTTGTTTTAGAAAAATGTTTTATTTAAAGAATCTCTCCATTGTAATTTTGTCAGCATTTTTGACAGATTAATAGCAATTATCATTATTTATATCTATTTATTTATCATTGAAATAAGTACCTAGTCAGTAAAATGTCTTTAAAAATATGCCAAGTTGTTATTTTCTTTGTACTACATGGAAACTTCCAAGCTACAGTTTTTATTTAAGCTTTAAAATTCATTAACATTTTAATCCATGTATATAAAGAACTGGAAAATTTTCCATTTATGCAAAAAAGAAGCCATACAACATAACTTGAAATAGAAGCTACAACTAGAGACTAAACTAACATACCACAAACAAATATATACAAGTATACATACACACAAAATCTGTCTGGAAATTATCCAGCCATGTAATATAAAATATACAGGCATTTACGGCTAAATTTTTGTTAGCCAGCCTTCATATTGTCTTATGATATTGTGAGGAACTTGATAATTAAAAAAAAGAAAGAAAGAAAGAAAGAAAAAAATATTTTGAATGAGGAAAAATACTTTCAATTTTCTTTGAGAACTAAAAATACCTGTAAAAATATAGTCAGACGTTGTTATTTATAAACCTATCAAAACACATAATTTCTTGGCATTGTTTTACCATTTATTTTCTTTCTTAGACGTATAGATTGGCCTTCATCCAGTATACCCACACAGGACTAAAAAAAGAGCACAATCTCTGTGCTTACCCCTGCCATCTGCAATGCTCTCTGAGAACTATATTGTATTTGCTAACATGTTGGAGAGCTACACAATACATCTACAATTT
>PVKE010046418.1:0-12274 GCA_004027555.1 Craseonycteris thonglongyai | reverse complement strand
ATCTGTTAGTAGTTGCTTTATAAATTTTGGTGCTTCCTGATTCAGAGCATATATATTGATGAGTGTGATGTTTTCTTGTTGTATTGTCCTTTTTATCAAGATGTAATGTTCATCTTTATGTCTTACTATTTTTTTTATCCTGATGCCTTTTTCATCAGAAATCAGTATGGCCACTCCAGCTTTTCTCTGACTGCCATTTGCCTGGCGTATTGTTTTCCATCCTTTTACCCTGAGTCTATGTTTGTCCCTGTGGCTGAGGTGTGTCTCTTGTAAGCAGCATATGGTTGGATTTTGTTTTTTAATCCAGTCTGCTACCCTGTGCCTCTTTATTGGTGAATTCAGTCCATTTACATTCAGGGTGATGATTGATATATGAAGATATCCTGTATCCATTTCTTCTTTCCTTTTTATTTTTTTGTTGTCCAACTTTTCTCCCTTTATTTTGATTTCTGGATTCAGGTCTGATAGCCTCCTTTAGTATTTCTTGGAGTGCCGATTTTGAGCTGTAGAATTGCCTCAGCTTCTGTATATCTGTTGTGTTTGGTCTTAATTCCTTCTTTAATCCCTTATTTATTTATTTATTTTTATAAATAGATTTAAACAACTTTTCTTTTTGCCCAAAGAGCTAAAACATTTTTTAAATGATTTATTTTATTATTTTTGACAGAGACAGAGACAGAGAGAAGGAGGAGGGTGCAGAGCAGTCTCCATAGTTGCACGTCATCAATTTTTGACATGGTTTTGCTCCACACAGGTGGGTGGGGGCTATGCAGGGTAGGACCTGGGCCAAGGACCTCCTGCATGGGAGCACACCCCATAGAGCCAGGGGCCAAATCAGGGGGTGAGAAGTGAACTGGGGCCTCTTGCAAAGGAAGCACACCCAGTTCAGCATGTAGGTTCACATAGGCTGGGGCCAGGATTCAATCTTCGGTCCCTGGGGTTGCAAACCAAGTGCTTAACCTGCAAAGACATCCTGGCTTCCTCAACGAGCTAAAATTTAATGCTATAAAAATAGTTTTCAAAGAAGGACTTTATCCTTAATAATATCCACATACAACACATATAAAGGAAGAAAGAGAGAAAAAAACAAAACAAAAACAATATGCAAGTAGAAAATAAGAAAAGGCAAATAAGATAAAATCACTGGGTTTAGTAGGTACTCCTTGCTCATGTGCTTTTGATTAATATCAGTGACAGCTACTATTGATTGGGTACATATTAAGTGTAAAACACTGTGCTAAGCCAATGTAGCCATATTTGTCACCATTTTCTAGATATGGAAATAGGCATAAATAAAATTAGATAACTTGCCAATTGTATATTATTGGTATGTCTGGCTCCAAAATTTCATGCTTTCAGCCACCTTAGTCTTCTTACAAAAGGGAAGAGTGCTCTTGACATTCTGAGAGAACTTGGGATCATTTTCTGCCTTTTGAAGTTTATTTCAAGATAGAAACCTCAGTACTAATGTCTTGATCATCTCTGGTCACTATGACAGCCTTTGCTTATAGCTAAGTGCATCTAAGGATATACTTTGTATGGCTTATGAGAAAGGTGTTCAGCGTCAGATGGCCTCAGTTTGGATCCTAGTGCTGCCATAAATCTGTATAACATTGAACAAGATATTTGATCTTTCTGTGCTTCAATTTTCTTAATGGTTCAATGGGATAGTACTTGTATCTAACTTATAGATTGTGAAGATTAAGTGATGAAAACTGTGTATAGCTCCCAGAACAGTAAATACTGAATACATGCAGCTATTGATTGTTATCCATTTCTAAATAACGGCCCTGTTTTATGATTGTTTTTATAGTAAGATTTCAAGTGCTTTTCATCAATTTCTAGATTGTGTTTTTCCATCATCATATTATAAAATGATAGCACAAATGCTATTAGGTGGCAACACATGAGATGAGGGTTTTTTCCCCCATTTATTTTTCTGTGAGCAATTACATCCTCATTCTGCTGGAGGCTATAGTTGTGAAAGAACAACTCAGGTTATCCACACCACAAACATTTATCCTGCAGTTTCATGCAAAGTGACTTCACACAAGGAAAAATGTTTTCCTAAAATATGTGCAGAGGCTATTGTGATATTTGTGGTTGTAAAATGAAAGCTATCCCTTCCTTGTGCTACACCCATCAATATTTGCTCAGGTGCAATTTGGTTTCCACATGAACAGATTCGAAAAACCTACCAGAGAGTCACAGAGCCATTGTCATCCTGGCCTCTAGTAACTTCTCAAACAAAACTGTATTCCCGAAAAGTGGTTACATAGAGTACCTCCAACAAATCTCTCTGTGTGTGTGCCTTATTATACGCTCCATCAGCAATCTGCCTTTTAAGCATGAGCACATTTTTAATCAAGCGGTAAAGAATTTGGAATGTGAAGGTCATCAGAACTGGAACTGCAGTGAACTGTTCTGTCCCCCTGGTGAAGGAGGTTGTCTGGACAGTCTGCTGCAGTTGCCCCCAAATTCGGCCCCCTGTGAGCCTGACTGCACTTCCCAGTAACAGCGAAGAGCAAACTGCAAGGAGATAATGTGGATTTACTTAGACGAGGGCTCTCATTCCCAGATGGAGAGGTATTTTCTCTTAACGAAGAAAAGGTTCACAAAGTCTGCCCACCAAAGACATCTTTCTTCAGAGGACCACATGAGAAATAGAATAATAAGTAAAAAAAGATGATGCTCAATTAATACGTAGATTTTATATTCACAAAACAACAAAAGTGGAAGTAGACGAATTCTGCAATGGAGTGTGGAACTCATGCCACTTCATCTCTGAGCCCACTGTCCCCAGATTCCTATTGGATGTATGATCATCAGCAACTCCCCCACAAAGCAATGGCTTCTGGACTTGAAGCAGTCCACTGGCCATTTTATGTCCTGTTGTTTGCTGATTTCTTCTTAAATAAATCACAGGGGTTCTCTCAAAGTGTAGTTGACAATGTTTCACTGGTTTTTGATATGCCTGCATGTAATAACTTAACAAAAAGAGAAATAAAGACTAAACTAAATGTGCCCTGTCCTTGGCTTTAAATTAGGATGTGACTGATAGTGAAGCAAGATAATAAAGCAAACACATTTTCAAATGTGCAGTATTTTATTTCCAAAATGTGAGATTATATCTCTATCTCTATAGTTATATCATCTATATATGTATCTCTATATCTATGCATTCATATATATATTTTTTAATATATATGTTTTATATATATTTCTATGATATTATATCTATGCTGTGACTTAAAAGCAAATATTTAGGCAGGATTTACAGTTAGCCAGCCAATCAGGCATTTAAAGCAGTCTGCAAGTTTAAAAGCAAGTAGAGAATGACAAATTTGAATAGCATTCCAAGTGTAATCATCATGAGTCATCACTGATCTAGAATGGCTAGATGGTGATGTTACTTTGAGGGAATGTGCAAATAATGAGCCTAAAGAGACAAATTAAGAAAGAAAGTAAAAAAAGAAAGCGAAAAAGGAGTTAGGAGAGGCTGGCTTCTACACATTATTTAATCATCACATTTCTATGATGAATTTCTTGGATTATCCAAATGCTTGGTATTATGTTGACACAGGAAAAATATAGATGAAACTAGTTTTTGATCCAGTATCTTAAATTCCTATCCAAGTCCAAAAAAATTGAGCACAAATCCCAATAATAACTGCTATTCCTCTCTGTCCTGGCCATTAGACCTGCTCTAATTTCCATCTGTCTCAAAGGCCATGTCCAAGGTTATTCAACTGTCCTGTTCTGAGTGACCCTAGAACCAGTGTCCTACATCACTGCCTCATCCCAGCTGTTCTCTCTTCCACAGTACCTAATACATCTCATTTTCTTCTACTTTCCTTTTTAATTTCATTTCCATATATTTTTCAGGCTGTGCAGACTCAGGAGTCTCCCTTTCATTTTCTTTCTCCCCCATGTATTTATGATGTTTTCACACCACAGACAAAAATTGGTCCATGAATATTCACCCCACCTCTCTCCCAACATTGCAAAAACTGTCCAGCCACATCTTATGCAATAACATTGTCTTAAATGTGGGGTCAGAGAATATGATTAATTTTGCTGATTACCTAGTCAATTTAACAATGAAAATTTTTGCTCCGGTAACAGTATTTTCCACAGTTTTGTTGAGAAGTCAATGGCATACATCACTGTGTAAGTTTAAAGTGCATAGCATTATGGCTTGATTTACATATATTGTAAAATGATTGCCACAGTAGGTTCAGTTAACATCCATCTTCTCAGATACATCCATCTTGTACAGATACAAGAAAAAGAAAAGAAAAAAAGAAGAAAAAATTCTGCTTGTGGTGAGAACTCAGGATTTAGTCTCTTGACACCTTTCTTATATGTGATACCGCAACATTAGCTATAGTTATCACGGTATACATTATAACCCTAGTACTTATTTATCTTATAACCGAAAGTTTGTACCTTTTGGCCACCTTCCTCCAATTTCCCCACCCCTCCAAATCTGATAACCAGAATCTAGTCTTTTTTTTCTATAGTTTGTTTGTTGCTACTTTCTTTCGATTCCACATATACGGTAAGTGAGATCATGCAGTATTTGTTTTTCTCTGTCTGACTTACTTCATTTAGAATAATGCCTCCAAGGTCCATCCATGATTTCTCAAGTGGTAGAATTTCCTTGTTTTTCTTCACTGTGTGTGTGTGTGTGTGTGTGTGTGCATGTGTGTGTATACAATTTCTTTGTGTGTTTATCCATCAATGGACCTTTGGGTTGTATCTCTGTCTTGGCTATTGTAAATAATGCTACTATGAATATGGGGGGTGCAGATAGTTTTCAAGTTAGTGTTTTTGTTTCCTTTGAATATATTTGTAGAAATAAAATTGATGGATCATATGGTATTTCTATTTTTAATTTTTTGAGGATCCTCCATATGGTTTTCATAGCGGCCATACTATTTTTCATTTCAACAGTGCAAGCCTCATTCTTCTCTCCACATCTATGCCAGCACTTGTTATCTCTTGTCTTTTTGATGATAGCTGTTCTAACAGGTTAAGGCAATAACGCATTTTGTCTCTTGTGGTTTTAATTTGCATTTCCCTAATGACTAGTTATATTGAGTGTCTTTTTTTTATTTAAGAAAATTTTATTGTTAAATTTATTGGAGTGATATTGATTAGTAAAAATTACTAATTACTAATCAATGTAGCAGGTTTCAGCTGTACAATTCTTTTTAAAGATTTTTTTTATTGATTTTGACAGACAGAGAGAGACAGAGAGAAGGGGGAATGCCCAGAGCAGTCTCCATAGTTTTCAGCATTAGGTTTCCTAAATAGTTTCACTCCACAGGTGGGTACGGGGCTGCACAGGGCAGGAACTGGGCCAGGAGCCTCCCACATAGGCTCCGGCAAGAACTGAACTGGGGTATACCCAAGTCCAGCATATGGGTCCACATGGGCCGGGGCCAGGATTCAATCCTTGATCCACCGGGGTTCAAAGCAAACACTTAACCCGCTGAGCCATCCCAACTTTCCCACAATTCTTTAGTATATCATCTATGTATTGCGTTACTGAGCATCTCTAATGTACCTATTGCTATTTCATATATTTTCTCTGGAGAAATACTACCTATCCCAGTTCTTTCCTCGTTGTTTATTGGGTTATTATTATTACTTTGCTATTTACCGGTAGTTGCATGAGTTCTTTATATTGTTTTGATATTAATACCTTACTAGGTATGTTTTGCAAAATATTTTTTTTACACAGGCTGTCTTTTTTGACAGTATTTTTGGCTGAGGAGAAGCATTTTAGTTCAGTGTAGTCCCACTTTCTTTTTTTTTTTTTTTCATTTTGTCAGGTGTGGTTTGTGTCATATACAAAAGATCACTGCCAATACTGAGGTCAAGAAGCTTTTCCCCTATGTTTTCTTCTAGAAGTATCATGGTCTTAGCTCTTACATTTAAGTCTTTAATCCATTCTACATTCATTTTTTGTGAGTAGTGTAAGATATGGATTCAGTTTCATTCTTTTATATGTAATATTCTATTATTCCATTATTCTTAGTTCCTTTGTGCAATATTATTTGACCGTATACACTTGGGTTTATTTCTGGGCTCTCCATTCTGTTTCATTGGCCCATTTGTCTGTTTTTATGCCAGTGCTATGCTGTTTTGACGAATATAACTCTATAATATACCTAGAAATCAACTTTAACCATTTTTCAAGAAAGCCACTTAATTGAGGTACTCTTTGTGTTTATATCTGGAAAGGGTCTTAGTGACAATTTAGTCTCACACCTTCAATTAATGAAAGAGGCATCTGAGATTCAGAGAGGCAAAACATCTTCTGTGTGTGTGGTGGCAACAGAGCTGTAAGCAAGTCCTTGGGCGGGCTCTTTCCACTGCTCCCCTGAACCTCTCTGATGAACACCACTGTGCTGAATTAGTAGGGGTGGATGTTGAACTCCCATGCTCTTACCTATGTCAATCACTAATGACAGCAACTTCAAAGAAATCACTCAAACTCTCTGGTCATTTTTTGGCACTTGAAAAAAGCCTAATCCTACATTTCTTGACAGTCTATTTAGAAAGAGAGAAGCACACAAAACAGAGAAATACACACAAATAAAGAAGTCCTTCCAAAATGAGTACAACTTTTGAAGATAGCATTTAGATATTGAGTTTTCCTCAACCAGAAGTGGTATGATCAAGAGAAGAAATGAATTGCCTCTGGTCTTTGAAGCATCAAGAAAACTCTTACCTCCAAGAGCATCATTTAATTACCTACAGTGATACCAACTCAATGGACCACCTATCCCAATTAAGCAGCAGAGCATGCTAATTATCATTAGACTTAATTGGCTTCCCAATTCAGCAACTTCCCTGATCAAGTCTGCCCCAGTTAAGTGGCGTTTATTGAACCACCTGAATCTTGTTTAAAAGAAACAAAAGAAAATTTCCCTTCTGAAGTTCATCAAATATAGCCTAGTCTCACCAAGTCACATTAGCCAGCTTCTAATTAATTTTGCAAAGCAGACACTGAGGTTGGGTACAATGAGCATATCTTCTCCAATTAGACTGAACATTTTATTGATATGAAGTAAAATTAAGCAGAACATTTCAAATAATAATTAGTGACTGTGAAAATTAACAAATATTTACTGAAATATTTCCCCTGTTTTTCTAGAACCTGTTTTTAGACCAAGATCTTATGGTTATTTCATCCTTTTACATTTCCATTCTTGAAATGTACTATGTTTGGTATGATAATACATATTCTGAAGAGTATGCAAGCATAAATAAAAGAGAAATATTTCTCTTGGCCTCAACCTTTCCTAAGAAATTATTATCTGCATAATAGTTCCTTTGTTTAAATTACATCAGTGAACAGGATAAATACAATAACAGTTCAGGTCAGGGAGATCTTGGCTGAATGGACCTCATAATCTGCATACGAGTAGGTTTTGGAAGATCAGGGCTGAGTGTAGAGTGGAAGGAAACGTCACTCCTTCTGGAAAGTGGGCATTTGGGTGGCATGTAAGCACTACCATTGAAACTGTGACTCTGCAATAATTAATCCAAGTCTGCTCAGTGACAGCTCTGATGGCCTCACGGGACTCAAGAAGACAGATACATATTTCTGAGCAATTCCTTGAGGAAGACTACAATTCTCACCTTAGCCTCACCTGCCGAAGTGAGAGCACAGCATTGAAGAGAAAATATGGGACTCCTTGATTCCTACATTCTTCAGTTCCCCCAAGAAAATGATGGGACAAGAAAAGGTGGGAAGGGCTGGCAGAACCAGGTTGTGTCTCGGCACCACATTTTTTTTTCAGGGCAGTAAAACGATTCACTATATTTCTGTGGAAGAATGTTGGGCACAGTGGCCTCGGTGAAGGCACTGGTGGTGATGAGTGCAGGGGCCATCCTGGCCGTACTCATGTGGCACCAGTAGTGGAATCACACAGCAGACTGCAGTGGCATGCTACCCACTGATCTTACCAAGGCCTTGTTTTTGGTAAGCATACTGGGCAGTCAAGCATTTGAGGTCAGCAGTGAAATGAGTAAAAAGACCAGGGACACACTGAGTGAAAGAGAAGGGGGTTGGGATGAGAACACATTGACAAGGGAGTGTGTGGACAGAGCTACTTGAGATGGAACACATTAGCACTCATCTTGACAAGTGTAGTCCCATTCCAGATGGCCTGCAAATGTCCTATCAAGAAATTCAAGGTTAGTGATAAGGAAAAACTAATGTTGTGAAGTTGGAGATTCTCTGGAAGATACGTTCTCAGAAGCAAGGAAAGGACAGATATTCCTCAAAAGCATCATGTTAAGCACAATAAATCAGACTGAAAAAAATCAAGAACCATGTGACTTCACTTATAGGTAGAATATAAAACTGAAAGTAGCAAAGACACAAAATCTCATGGACACAGTCAATAGTTTAGTGGTTAGCTGAGGGTAAGGGGGGAGGGGCACTGGAGAAGAGGGAGGGGACATCAAATATATGGTGATGGAAAGAGAACAGACTCGGAGTGGTGAGCACATAATGCAATACATAGACGATGTAATGGAGGATTGTATACCTGCAATCTATGTAATTTTTACCAACCAATGTCACCCCAGTAAATTCAACAACTAATAAAAAAATAAAATAATAAAAATCGCCATGGGGTGGTATTCTAGCGATATTGCGTCAGAGCAACTTCTTATGTCACCAACATAATAATAATAATTACAGTGAATAATATTACATGTGGTCTAAATTTTCTTTGGACTGGATTAAAATACTTTAAATTTGGGCTGAGGTTCCAAAAAGAAAACACTAATGTATCACATAAATGCTTTACCTTTTCTTAAGAAACTAACACACATTTAGATTATGTAAGAGTTGATGGAGTCTATTACTACTATAGTAGAAGCCTCTATTGGTTGGCAACATCAAAATACAAAAAGTAACCTAAATTTCTTGGATGCTATATAAGTAATTAAAATTAATGTTCCTAGTAATAGGCAAACTTACCTTTAAACACAATTTCTATGCCTGCTCATAAGTGAATCAAATTATGGCCTGTTCTGTCCTACAGAAAAATTGAAAACGTAGAACCCCTGAGAGTAGAGCTGGAAGGAAACTTCGAGATCACTTATTTCTAGGCACCCATTTTGCATCTAAGGAAAGGAACCTTCAGTCACTAAAGGATTTGGCTAAAGAAGCACACAAGTTATCCAATTATTGTCTAGTACAATTTCACTGTGCTCTTGTCATCTTTCGCTATGCTCTCTGGTTCCTCCCTTATCACCAAAATTTGAAAAGATTTTATATCAGTTATTCATTGTTGTGCTTCCTGAAGGCCTTGTCCCCAGATTCAGAGTCAGACAGCAGTATGTCTTGATATTAGACGCGTTATATCTGCCACTGAAAACTTCTCTGAGGAAATGAGGAAGGCTCATTTCTGGATATGGACAGGCAGGTGGGGAAGAATAGAGGTCCGCAGGCTACTCTAAGTGTTGGAGAATCATTCCAGTCAATGAATATACAAGGTTCTGTCTGGAAAGTATCCAGTCATGCAATATGGAAAATATTGGCATTTATGGCTGGGTTATTTTTCAGACAGCCCTCATAGAACTAAAGCTATACTGTTTGTAAGATAAGTGGGGGGAAAAGTCTCTGAACAATGATGCTTGTTTTTAAACTACTTAATTAACAATAGAAGATTAAAAGCTATAAAGATCTGTCAAAAAAGTAGTACTAATAACGGTTATTTTTGTGAACTACTAAACTATTGGCCTGTAATGTCATGGAACAACCCATATCATTAAATGTGTGTCAGATTAACTTTGTTGTGAATTGTATTTCATTCATCTTCTGTCATCAGCAATTATCGAACACCTGCTATACACAAGATTACTATTTTTTCTTTGTTTTTCTACTGATCTCCAACTTTCCCCTTTTAGTGTTTCCTTGTTTGTCTGCTTTTCCCTAGGGATCGTGAGATAGCTGTTATAACTGACTTTATCGGTTGCCTACCAAAGCTATTCCCCATCTTTGCTAAAGAAACCAAATTTTGTTCAGAAACACATTTTTTTTTTTCATACAGCAATGTCCTTGAGGAGAGGACAGCTCTAACTCTAATAAATTTTGATTTCTCTGAATCAACTGTGATAATTTTTTTTTATCAATGATGTGCTTAAAAAAAGCTATACAACCCAGTTCTGTCTAATGAAATGTGTGGGTAAGATTGCTGGGAGAGCTTCAGAGAAACCATTCTTAGCTTTTAAAAAGTGCCCAAAAGAAAATATAGATACCATTTCCCACCCCCCACCCCCAAATGTAAATGACCTCTGACATTTACATTTAAGAACGTGATGCCTGAACCTATAGCCGCCATCTTGAGATCATGAGGAGAATTAACACATCTACAGAGGATGACAGATTAGAGAGATAGGAAGAATCTGGACGCTTTGTAATTTTTGAACTACTGAATTGTATGATGTTAGAGCCACCCAACCTAGGAGCAACATTATATGAGATAAAATTCTGTTATTATTTAAGCCACTTTGAGTTAAATTTCCTGTTATTGTTACTCAGGGTATTTAGTGATTATAGTATAATGGCAAATTGGTTAAGTGAAAAGATTTTGGAGTTAGGCAAACTCAGGTTGGAGAGCTCGTTCTACCATTTACGTTTTTACCCATAACTTAAAAAATGAATAATATTATGCCTAATGCGTAGTATTTGTTCAAAGAAAGTTTGTTAATAATTAAATAGTGGTTTTATTAATCAAAAATTAATAAAGTAAAAGAAATATTTAGATGGAACAGCAAGAAAATATCAAGAGGTATAAAGCATGCAACTCTGATGTAGACTTCTTTTTTAAATTCCAAAAGCCACCTTTCCAGAGCACAAGTCAGAATTGAGAAGCTTCCGCAAACTATGTCAGGTCTCTGAAGGCACCTAGGTCTGATATGCATAAAAATAGAAATGGAAAGAAATTTCTATTGAGCATCTTGTTAACATTTTGCTATGTTCTTCGGGTTATGCAGAAATGAATACCATGCCTAAACAAAAGTGAAGTTGGAAAAAGTAAAGCTAATATAGAACTTTAATTTAAAGTAGACATAAATCATGTTTATTAAGTGTCAGCAATTTACATAATTCAAAAAACTCTTACTGTCAAGTAGCTCATTTCCTTACCATCTAAGGTATTTGTTAGTACATAAAAGTGGTGTGTGTGTGTAATGCAGTATTCTTTATTTCATCCCTTTATATTAAAAATAAAATACTTGTAAATCAAATTATACATGAGCTAAAATAAAAATTGGGAGTAAGAAGAAACACGCATTAAAATATTTACCATAGCTAATCAAAACTTTATAGTCTTTACCCCAGCGGTCTTTAATCATTATGTTTTCAAAGTATCCTCACAATCTCAGAGTGTTATATTTAAATGATAAATCTTTTTGAAATTGAATATTTAGACGGAAGAAAATAGTACTTTGAGATGATTTTATTTGAAGAATTTTGAGATAATTTTATTCTATGTAAACTTCTATCATATTGATGTATAGGGAAATCTGATACAGTTTTCCAGAAAATTGCTCAAGAGAAGCAGATGGGGATAAACTAAGTGATGCTACATTCAACAGCACCATCTTGGGTGCTGTTCATTGTCTGAAAGTTTTCTACCCTGAAGGTCTGACTTCACACTAACTAATGCCTAAAACAAAGGTTTGGTCTTTTCTTCAGATTTAGGAATACACAAAATTAACCCTGACACTCATTCTTTTTCTTTCTTTCTTTCTTTTTTACTTCTTCAATTCTTCCCCATAAAAATAAAAAGCGCAAAGTGATTTGAAGACCTGCACTTAGCCCAGGAATGGTGGGGGAAGGTGACAACCTATAGGGCCAATGAGAGTGGTTAAATGTCTTAGCAGATCAATTGATAATTGGACTGTACTTCTTATCCAAACATCAAGGAGTGGGGAAAGAAATGTCTAGGTAAAGGGATTCATTCAACAAATATTGAATGATCACTACGTGCCAAGCAGTGTGATGGGTGTGAGGGACACATATGTTTTCTCAGAACTTCCAGTCAAGTTCAACATTTAACAACTTTCCAAGGTGAAGTATTAAAAGTGCACATAACGATTATATTTCAATAATTAAAAAAAAAATGTTTATATTGGTTCTACCCCAACAAGAATTTTATATTTTGTCTTATTTTTATGAAACATTTGTGGTCGGAGCGGAATGCCTACTATCAGTGCTGAAAAAGAGAGAGGTTCTGGG
>PVKE010046417.1:0-12274 GCA_004027555.1 Craseonycteris thonglongyai | reverse complement strand
AAAAAAAAAAAAAAAAAAAAAAAAAAAAAAAAAAGAATGAAGAGAGTGGTGAGGAACGAACTACTATTTGGAGGCAGTTAGAGTCCGTTACTCTGTTAGTCTCATCAATATCAGCAATACTTGCTCTGGGTACATTGGACCCTCCTTTACACTAAGAAATTGGGCATATTTAATTAGGTTCATGCATTTTTTAGATGCATGAAGCATATTCTTCATCAGTCCTAGGTTTTTATGCTTACAAAGCTTTAAAAATCAACTACTTCCACACATTTTTTATTCAAATTTTTCCTCTTCAATTCAAGTTTTGCTTTGGTTTCTTTTCCTTTTTCTTTATTTTTAAAGGTTTCTTTTATTGTTTTTGACAGAGACAGAGAAGAGAGGGCCCAGAGCAGTCTCCATAGTTGTACGTCATCAGTTTTCAACATGGTTTCATTCCACACAGGTGGGCGGGTCTGCACAGGGAGGGGCCTCGGCTGGGGGCCTCCCACATGGGAAGCACGCCCCCTCAAGCCAGGGGCTGAACCTGGGGTCAAGAACCAAACTGGGAGCCTCACACCCCAGTTCAGCATATGAGTCCACACGGGCCAGGGCCAGGATTCGATCCTCGGTCCCCCAGGGCTGCAAAGTGAGCACTTAACCCACTGAGCCATCCCAGCTTCCCCTATTTTTCTTTTTTAAATTATTTTTTAAAGTTAGAGTTGATGTTCAATATTATTTTATATTAATTTCAGGTATACATCATAGTATTTTCACTTCTAGGATGTGTTGGGAATTTATCAGGTATTAAAAGTGGGAGAAAGGCATTCTATACAAAGAGAAAAGTATGTGCATAAGCACAGAACCATTCCATGGCATGACAGTCTCTAAGTCAGTTAGTACAATTTGGCTATCAACATAGCATCATGACTTGGAATCTAGCCTTGATGGTTCCTAAAAAAATAATGCTCAGTTGCTGTATGGTTTATAGTTTTATTAAATTATCAAAATTATTGCTATTTAATGGGTACCTTCATTATTCTCATTTTATTTTTTTTTTAAGATTAATTTGTTTGAGAGAAGGTGAGCAAGAGAGAAGGGACAAGGGTCCAGAGCAGTCTCCATAGTTGTACATCATTAGTTGTGGCATGGTTTCATTCCACACACGTGGATGTGGGGCCTTGTGGGGCAAGAAATAAACTGGGGCCTCCCTCATCAGAGGCAAGAACCTTCATTGTGGGGCTCAGCGGTTATCAGTTGCACTGCAGTTCAGCATGTGGGTTTGCAAAGGCTGGGGCCGGGATTCAATCCCTGGACCCTGCGGTTTTGGGGCAAGTGCTCAGACTGCTGAGTTGTTCCAGCATCCCTATTCTCATTTTAAATAAACTCTACATAAGATTATTTTCTTAATCCCAAATATTTTAGAAAATTATACCAAAATAAAATCAAAGTAGAGAAGCAAAGTCCACATTAATAAAAGAAAAAAAAGAAAGAACGAAAGAAAGAAAGAAAGAAAAAATTCTAAACAATCTAAAGTAGCATAGTTACTTTGATTTATAAATCACATGTCCAAACCCATAACTTCTTGCAGGCTATACCAAAACACAGACACATTGTTTTTTTCTCTAACTCAACATGTAGCTGGTGTTTCTGCCTTCCCTGGTAACCTTTATATACCAATTATCACTCCCAACTTGTCCTCATGAATCAACATTTTTCATTCTCCCCAGCTGGCTGTGTCATCTCTCTCACTTTGTCTTCGCATTTCCCAAATTTACATTTCTCAAATAATTCTTCCAAACTCCTCAGCCCATTCTCAATAACAACCAACAACATCAGCATTTTAAAGCAGATAATGCAAAACTGAGGCATCGCTGTCTATGCTGATGTGTGGCCGAAAAAAAAATTACATTTTATTTCGCCGACTAGTACAAAGATTAGGTTAGAGACTTGCTGTCATACCAAAGTTTAGGTTCTGAAATATTTTCTCTTGTTGTAATAGTATTTAACCTGATTTTTTTCTTTGATCTTTTTTTTCCCACAGAGAAAGCTGTAGAATGAAACTGTCCTGCTGCGTCTTTAAGATTTTGCCTCCTCTTCTGCCTTACCGGTCTTGTTTTGAAAAATTGAATTAAGAGATGAATATGTTGTACTTCTTTATGAAAAACATTTCATTATAATTGTGACAATTGTTAAGAGAGGAAGGAGGAAGAATTTCAAGAACATTTATTATATTTCAAAACGACACATAGGCCAATAAACTACATACCTGAGGGCCATTTGAGAAACTTACACATAGATTAGAAAAGGATTGAGAGCAGCAATTAATTTAGTAACAGGGTTAAGGAAATGGGAGTTTTTCTTGAGGGAATGGTTTTTAGAAAGTATGTTTAATTTATTCCCAGTTTCAAGTTTCCTTTTGTTTCTCTTACCTGTTGACATTTAATAATTCAGAGTAAAATACTGGCCCTCTATATTCAGCTTAATTTATCATTATATTAAATATGTTTGAGTTCAAAAGAGACAGGGTACAGGATGTTATTATAGGGTATAGGGAGACTACTTCACCTTTCTTAAAGTGAATCAAGCTTCCTGTAGGCATGCTGGAGATGGTGATTTCTAATAGAAAACTTAGATTAAGTTAGAATGATTGAGTTAGCCAAGGGCAGAAAATTACAGGGCAGTAGTTATAAGTGCATGGCAGAGCAGATCTTAGTAACTATATCCTTCTATAGAAGTATCAAAACACTGGAAAATGGTCAAAACCAACTTCTTCCAAACACTGGGAACTAACCAAAGGCTTGCAACAATCCAAAGGGCATCTATTAAAGAAAAACTGCTGAATCTTGTTAAGGATATGCGTTTGTAATATTGTAATTTAACTTACAACTACCCTTCCATTCCAGTCCTATGATAGTCTTGAAAATTTGTAGCCTCACAAGTGTGGTAGTTGTGAGAACCAGCAGGACTGCATACACATAAGGAGGTGGACTATATTTCCTCAAAAAGTCCCATCTCCAGACCACTTTCACTATTGGACCTGACTGGCAGCTCCATGAAATAACCCCATTCAAAGGGTAGTGTTATTTTACCTGATCTCCCAACTTCAATTTACTCCACAGGAAAAAAAATTGTATCCCCAGGTAACTGCTTAACCTTTCAGCTTCCTAAATCTTCAGTACAAATTAGGGGGGAAAAGATAAGATCTGAGCAATGAGATGTCCATAAGAAGCCACCCCGGTTTCCCCCAAATAGAAATTCTTGAGCTGAAAAACTATAGAAAGAAAATGAAGAATAAAATAGAGAGTTTAGGATATAGAGCTGACTAGATGGAGGAAAGGATTAATAATATCAAAGCTAGAAATCTGGAAATTATTCAGATGGGAGAAGAGAGAGACGTGAGAGTTAAAAGAAATGAAATAACTCTACAAGAACTATTAAACTCCATAAGAGAGAGAAATATAAGTATTATAGGTATATAAGAAAGAAAAAAGAGAGAGTTTATTCAAACAGATAGTCCACAAGCACATCCCAAACCTATGGAAAGAACTGCATACTTGAATCCAAGATGCAAATAGAATATCTACTTATTTCAATCCAAAGATGGCTTCTTCAAGGCACATTACATTGAACCTGTCAAAAAATTAATGGCGAAGTTTATGAGGACACCAGGAGAGAGCAAATCTTATCCCTCTAAATTTTAGTATACAATGGGCACCAAGTGATAGAAAAAAAAAAATAAAAAAAAAAGCTGGTAAGATTTTACTTTACTCTCTAAATCTTTGTAACTAGTAACAACAACAATTTTATTTATATTATATTTTCAGCAATAGTTGGTTATGGGAAGGGAGTGGCAATAAGTTATGTTTGATAGACAGTCTGGAGGAGAAGGATCTAGAGGACAAAATAAATGGCAAACAAGATGGAGAAAGAAGATGGATCATATTCTGTAAGTGAAGAAAAAGAGGTGTACAGAGCCATGATGAATAATTGACCTGTAGTAGCTTCTACAGGAAACTGAACAGAAATGAAGAGGACAGGCAGAGAGCTGTCCATATAAGTATTTAATAGAGATATTAAAATCAGATATTAAAATCAGAATTTTTAGCAAAACAAGCTCACATTAATTAAGCTCAACTTAATATTTTACACCAATTTAACAGAAATAGAACATTTAAGTGGAGAGGACTCTGCTTCTCTCACCATTTCATTCCCATAGGCATGCCATATGGAATACCTAAGTATTATCCAAATTTTAATTGGTGAATCGGAACTTAAGATAAGCAAAGTTTACTAGACTCTCAATTTAATTGCACTCTTATAATACAGATATATTTGCCACAGGTACAAAATATTTTCTCTTGGGGCCAGACCACTCTAAATACTGCTTGTTTGAGATTACCTTTGCTTGGTTTAGTGATATCTTTGTTTGTATTTTACTGTTCAACACTCCTAATTTTTCCCCTTAAAGTCAATTATATTTTTAAAAGATTTAAATAAGGAAACAGTCATATATTTACCCAATCTATATACCATTTTCAATTATCTTCTTTCCTCTTGTGTAGATCCATATTTCTATCCAGTATCTGTTTCTAAGGATTATCTTTAATGTTTCTTCTACTACTGGTTTATTGGTAATAAATTATTTCATCTTTTTGTTTCTTAAAAAGTATTTATTTTGCCTAATTTGTTAAAACATATTTCCATTGGTTATATAAATCCTGGCTGATTGCTTTTTCTTTTAGTACTTTAAGGAAGTTGCAACACTATCTTCTCCCTTGCTTTGTTTTCAATGAGAAATCTGCTGTTATCTTTTTCTCTGTTGTTCTGTGCATAATAAGTCATTTGTTGTGTGTGTTTGTGTGTGTGTGTATGTGTGTCTAAGATTTACTCTTGAGCCCTCGTCTTAAGCAGTTTGATTTTTGATATGCCTTGGTGTTGCTTCCTCTGTTTCTTTTTATTTATTTATTTATTTATTTGTTTATTTATTTATTTATTTTTATTTTTATAAGAACACAACATAAAATATACCCTCTTAAAAAATATTAAGGGAAAGCCAGGATGGCTCAGCAGGTTAAGTGCTCACTTTGAAGCCCCGAGGACCGAGGATCAAATCCCGGCTCCGGCCCAGACGGACCCACATGCTGAACTGGGGTGTGCTTTCTGAATGCGGTGAGGCCCCCAGTTCAGTTTAAAAAAAAATGTTAAGGGCACAATATGGTAATGTTAACTAGTTATTTTCTCCGGATATGCTAATGACTGAGTCAAGTCCCTGTGAGGGCCTCCAAGTCTGGGAATAATTTTCTTTCTTTCAGTTGTTGAAACAACTTTCTACTCTCAGTGTTTATGTGTTGATTTTAAAGCATATGTACCAGAGGACGTTTGTATTTCCCTTATATGCACATTATTGTCATTTGAGAGATACCTCGTTATAGCTCCAGCCATGTACGGAATCCTCCTGTCACGTGCCCTCTACTTCCGTTCGCTGTAGCACTAGCCTTTTTAAAAGTTACTTAAAGATGAGTTCTCTCCTAGGTCAGAGCTTTCACACATGTTGTCTTTTCCTGGAAAGCTCTTCTTCCTACTCATCAAGAAATTAATTCCTGGTCATTACTTAGGATGCATTTAAAAATAACCCCATTCTGAAACCAATTCTTAGACAATATTAAGGCCCTATTTTTTATTATTTTCTCTTATAGCATGCTGATTTCATAGAATTTGTCCATATCTATAATTATACATTTATGAAAGTTTTTATTATTTATTGTTCTCAACTTATTGGTGGAAAAGCAAATATAAATAAAATAAGAATTTACATTCCCACTATTGAAAATAAGGGAAGAGACTGCACTCCATTTTTCTTTCAGAATTTCTTTCCCTGTGCTTTTTACATGTAAGTAAATCTTTTTAATGACTAAATAAACCTCTTGCCAGTCTCACAACTCCGGAATATTTCCTCAAAGACTTGAGAGTCATGCCTTGAGATGTAATCATCAAACAATATAACATTCTATCTCCTAGTTTTCTGGAAGGATAAAGGCCTCAATTCAACTGGAACCTGATTCCAAAAGCCAAAACCTACGTTCATTCATAAAGAGAGGAGAATATTATCAGTTTTATCTTGAAAACATGAATTTAATGTGCTATATCCATTTAGCTATATAAAAAAGTGGGATTTATTTCTGTCTTCATAATCTTTTTGGCACATTGCTTATAATGTGCATTGCATTGCTTCTTCAGTAATAAAAAAAATAATGTTTTGCTACCTCTGTGAATACTTTTTTTTTTTGGTTTGGGAGTATATATTGTTTATAATTATATTTCCCCAGTAATGGTGAGCTCCAGGGACTAGGTCTGTTTTTTTTGTTTTGTTTTGTTTTGTTTACCATTGTATTCTCAGTGTATACACAGTGACTAGTACAGAAAATAATTCAAATAATTGTTTAATTAAAGAATGAATGAATAATTTAGCAGGGGACTCCATTTTCTCATTCACTGGTCGTACAGGACCATTATGAAAACCAAATGGAGTCAGACCAACCTAATTGGAAGCTTTTGTTCTGTCAGGATTTTGTAGTGTGATTAAGAACGTGTTTCTTACACTCCCTGACCTTGAATTTTCTTACCTAGAACAGTAATAAAAATAACACCTACTTTAGAAGACTAATGTGAACATAAATTAATAGAATACCTTTAAAATAGGGACATGGTGTCTGTACATAAGAAACAGTAAATTCAGCTAATAAAGGTTCATTATCTTTTCCCCCAAATAAATTAACATTTTCATTAGGATCCGAGGTTCACAATAAAAACAACAGCTGTAGATTGGAAGAGGTATGAACAATTGCCTGTGGCATCTTGTCAGGAAATTTTATAATCAATTGTATCACCTCTGTCTTCAGGCTTCTTTGGGCTTTTTCATAAGGCTGACACTATGAAACTGCATTTCTTATCCCTCTCTCTACCTTTCCTCAGTAATCTATACCGGATACCTCAATCAGGCAGGAATTCACGGTGTAAATGTGAGACGTGTCAAAGTGCCTATTAGCCATAGGAAAGTCAAATACAAACAATGTTCTTAGAGTCCGGCCTTTTCCATTGTCTCTCAAATATCAATCAGTAGTTGCTCTATGTAGATACCTTTATCTTTCTGCCCCAACTCAGGCAAGAGAGATAACTCTTCTTGTGCTTTCACATGGGTGAGCCCAATGGGGTTATTTGTGGATTTGCAATCTTTTTAAACCCCCTTTACCAAATCCATTACAGAATAAGTCACACTATGATTGTATTCTACCTTCCCAAATCTCATACCCCCATCCCCCACTCTGAATATCCTTAAGTAAATAAAACATGGTTAGACCATAACCAACTGCAATGGTTTTAAATACTTGTAAAAAAAGAAGGCTACTCTTTGTGTGTATGTGTGTATAGGGAGAGAGAGAGAGAGTACATATGTGTGTTATTCATGAAAGATCACTGAGCAAAGATGGAGAAAGCTGGCTTTTTCTGCTAGGACTAGCAGTGTATCATTATGTGAACTGAGGCTAATGATTTGTTTTCTTAGTTCATCTATTTCTCATTATTGAAATTGAAAATGACAAAGCCTTTCTGAAAACAAGTTGGCTGCACCTATAACAGCACTAGGCACAAATATACTACTTATTAATACCTGTGGATTAATAGATTGAGGCTTGGGGACGTTATATGTGTAAATAATGAGAGTATTTTAATCCCTAAGAGAAGTGTCTATTGCACTTAATGTGATATACTATACCTCATCATAGTACTGTCCTCAGAATTTAACATTTTTAACATTTTAGTAACAAAACCTCTAAGAATGGGAATCATGTTCTTTTCAACATTTTAATTTGTCAAAAAGTCTAATATGAAAGCACTGTACTCAGAAGTCAGCTTACAAAACATGTGCAAAGATAATGAAATACTGAAATGCTTTTACGCTCAACTGTAGAAACATATCTCACAGTGTGTTAAAGCAATAACAGTGATTTCCTTGTGTGATTTATAAGTTGATTCTGGTAGCAGTTGCCATAAAGACTTCCACATATTGCTAGAATAACTGCATGGTTTCTGTAACCATACTTACTGAACTGCAAATCACAGCAAATAGTTTGATCAAGGATTTTTAAATTGATCAAACTGTTTATTAATATCTGTGAAAAATCCACTTTTAATGAATCATCTTTATTGAGCATAATAAAATTAAAAGACATCTGGATTATCTGTCCTGGACAATTTGAAACAGATGGTTATCATGTGTACCACCAAGATGATTACTTTGAAGAGGACAAAATTCACTGAAATGGAACAATACTTGTATGTTTAAACACTAGTCTTGCTCTTTTGCATCATACCTTGTGTTTATATGTGTAAGGAGCCCTAAAAAGAGAATCATGACAAATGATTGATTTTGTTGGTTTTCTTACCTAGAATTAATTCATTAGCATAGCAGGTAATAATTCCTTGTTCCTCTATATTAGAACAAGGTAATTATTAATATACTATGGTACAGTTGTTATTCAACCACACCTGTATACATTAGACCAAATGGTTTAATGCATATCTATCACTTGGCATAAGAGTGATTACAAAAGTATCAATCACAAAGGATCAATCCAATTGTTTCACAAAATATTATAGGTATGCTGATTTCCCCTTGACATTTACATAACTGTAGGAGACCATCATCCTTATGACAATATTTCTTTTTTTAACTCCATTATTTTTAAAGAAAATAAAAACATCTACAGTCCTTTTAACATTATTTTAGAGATCACAATTCAGCTCTTTTTTGTTATGGTCAGTATATTAGATATTTTTGCCTCTAAGGAGTTCTAACTTTTCCATATGCCCTTGTGGTCCTCATGTGAAGTACTATGTTTTTATATTCAACAAGCTTAAGTCTCAACTACTGATCATGTTTGTTGCTTTTTTTTTTTTGCTTATATACTAGTTTGATACCTACTGAATTAGTCAATATTTGGGAATTTTCCCAGATTCAACTTGAATAAGGGGCCACTTTGTAAAAACAAATTGATAGCACCAGCAGGCTGATCAAAGATATTATCTTGTCCAGTTTTCTTAAGACTAAAGAGATTAATTCATATCCAAATGATGAGTGCCTTAGAAAATAGATGGGTTGTGGGTAGGGGAGTGGGAAAAATCAAATTATTATTTAATTATTTGTTATTACTTTCAGCCAAAGTAGAATTGAGAACCCTAGCAATATTTCTAGAAAGAAAATGAAGCAGAAAACATATCTTATTATCATACAAACATATTAATCTGATATTACATTGCCAATAAAATTGAAAATTCAGTTTTTACATAGTGAATAGAAATGACCATTCATTTTTTGTTGTTATTGTAAATATTCTCTTCTCTATCATTGAAAAAATTCATAAGAAACTCTTTTCAGTTATTTCTGCTAAATCATTCCGTCCCATTTTAATGCTGCCCCTCAAAGAGCATTGGAAAAAATCCTCTTTAAAGAAAAGGAGAGAATGAGGGTTGTCTAGAAAAAAATCAACCATTAACGATATAATGAGAAGGGTTACATGGGTGGATACTTTCTGGACAGCCCTTGTATATCATCAGTGAGACAAATAGTAACAAGTGCTGGAGAGGCTGTGGAGAAAAAGGAACCCTCATACTCTGCTGGTGTAAGATTAAAACTATAATATAACTCAGAAATCCTTCTTCTGGATACCTACATAAATATAAGCAATCTGAAAACATATATTCATAAGATGTATGCACCCCAATGTTCACTGCAACATTATTCATCATGGCCAGGACATGAAAACAACCAAAGTGTCCTTTGGTAGATGATTAAATGAAGAAGATGTGATACATTTACACAATGAAATATTCCTCAGCCATTAGAAAAGATGAAACACTGCCATTGGCAACAACGTGGATAGACTTTGAGATTATCATGCTAAGCAAAATAACTTAGACAGAAAGGGCAAGAACCTTCACATATATGTGGGATATTAAAACTGAAAACAGCTCATGAAGAAGCCAAGCTAAGACAGAAAGACTCATGAACACAAAGAGTAGTTTGGTGTTACCAGAGAGCAGAGGAGGGAGGGGGTCTAATATGTGATGATGGAAGGAGAACTGACTCTGGGTGGTAAACACAATGGAACACATAGAAAATGTACTATAGAATTGTATACCTCAAACTTACGTAATTTTTACTAACCAATGTCACCTAAATGGATTTAAAAATAGAAAAAAAATATTGAATATAAAAATACTGCAGTGGACTCTGTTAACTGGAACTCAAGCAACTGGCACTCGCAAGCATTTGGCAAAATGAGTGCCAGTTGTTTGAATTTCAGTTAACAGAGAGTCTACTTCTACCATTCCCCATGGGTGTCAGTTAACTGAGCATCTACTGTATTTATAAATGGAATTGATGTCATTTAAATACCATACTTTTAGTAAATACTGTACATACACAGTATCCTTGATATAAAATATTCTTAGGCTGCTTAGTGTTTTTAAACCTGAGTTTGTGTGTATTCAGTTTCCAAAACTGTTTTTGTAAAGTTAAATAATTTCATAATTCTCCCCAGATACATGCAGAAAGTTCCAAATTAGTTGATGGATGACAATGTGGTGTCATTGAAAGAGCATGGGCTTTTGACTCAGACAGATGGTCCTTGGCAAGTTATTTAACATGTCCAAGTTTCCGTTTCTTTAAGAGAAAAGTTGCAGAGAAGATTTGAATAGACAGTGTTTACAAAATATCCACTACTATGCTTGGCACATTCTAGGTGTTCAAGAAAAGGTAGGGAGATCAAAGATGGCGGCATGAGAGCAGAACGCCGATAACTGCCTGGGAAAGGCCTTGTGAACAGAGGGGACTCCACAGGGGAAACCCTGAGAAGAAACCTTAACTAAGAGAACCACACAACGAAGAACAACACACAAGGGTTAGAGAAAAAAGGGCAGAACGGGAGAGGGAAAGGGAAGCAGCAGTTTGGGGACAGAGACTCGGAGCGCGGAACGGGACTGGCAAAAACAAAGGGGGATTGGGGGACTGCGGTCAAAGTGGAGCTGGATCAAGGTCGCGCTGGAAGCCGAGACCTATGGAGCATGGAATCCCCACAAGACTGTGGACAATTTAGCATCTGAACTCAAGGGACAGCACGCAGTGCCCTAATCAGATCACAGAGCCTAAACTGGAAAAGGGACTGTGGAGCAGGGCGGCGGCACTTCCCAGCAGGCGGGGTGAGAGCAGGGCACCAGCCCACAGCAGCTCAGCACCCCTGATTTACGGAGGAGATTGACTGTGAGGGAGCGCCTTCTGAAGACAGGGCTCTTGGAGTGAGGGCTGGGGCTTGAGTGGGCATAGCTGCATTGGACGTGCTTAGAGTGAATCCAGCGGTCTCAACAGAGCCGGGAGCGTAGAGCGGCTGCCGCCCGAGCTACGGCCTGTGCGCACAGGGCTTTTGGCGCCCCGCCCACTGGGCCGCTGTGGCACTGCTGCGTGCACACACCCGGGCATTCGGTGCCCTGCACACCAGGCCGCCGCTGCGCCACTGCCAGGGCGCAAGTGCAAAACTGGGCTTTCGGCGCCCCGCCCACTGGGCCACTTCGCATTGCTGCGTGCACGCACCCAGGCTTTCGGCGCCCCACCCACCGGGCCACTGTGGCACCGCTGCCTGCTCGCAAGCGCAGGCGCGCATCCGGGCTTTTGGCGCCCTGCTTACCAGGCCGCTGCAGCGCCACTGCCTGCAAGCAAGACTGGTTTTCGGCGTCCTGCCCGCCGGGCTCCTGCAGCGCTGCTGCCTGCTCGCAAGCGCGCAGCTGGGCTTTTGTCTTTTCACCTACCGGGCCTCTGGGGCTTTGAAGCCCACGCACGCAACTGGGCTGCCAACCGGGTTGCCATGGTGTCATTGCCTGTGCGCGGAACTGCGCGGCCTACCGGGGCCTCCACCAAGCTCCAGCACATCCAAGTGCTGCCCTGTGGGTGTAGCTTACAGATACAATTGAAGGAGGGGCACCCAGGCGAGGAGAGAAAGACCGGAGCTCCTGCGCCCCGCCCGCACTGAACCACCAGCCCTCCTACTGAAAGAGGAATCTGCTATTGTGTCTCAGGCCCACCCTAGCTCCTACTCACATGCCCCCACCCCTGACCACACCTTTACTACCCTGCTATCTAACAGCTAAGACAGCAACCTGAAGTGCCCCAGGACACAGAAGCTGTCTGCTTCCCCCAACCCTCTCCCAAAATCTCCTTCTCCCACAACTGAGTCCAAAAGAAAAA
>PVKE010046416.1:0-12307 GCA_004027555.1 Craseonycteris thonglongyai | reverse complement strand
AACCCTAAACCTAACCATGCATAGCCTTATCCCCAAACCCAACTTTAACGCTAACAGCAATCCTCACCCTAAACCTAACCCTTGTCCACACTCTGACCCTAACCCTAAACCCATCTCTAGTCCTAGCTCTAACTGTAATGTTAATAGTAGCCCTACCAGTAACCCTACTTTCACCATAACACTAGTCTTAGCCTCAGACATAACCCAACGTTAACAGTAACCGTAACAATAACCGTAACCCTAACAGTAGCTGACCCATAACCAGAACCCTAGCCCAAGTCCTCATTGTAACCCTAACCTTAACCCTAACAGTTACCCTAACTCACCCTTACCCTAACAGTAAACCTGATCCCATACCTACACATAGCCTTAGCCCCAGCCTTAACCCTAACAGTAACACTATGCTTAACCATAACCCTGACACCACCTTAACCCCAAAGCTGACCCTAGCCCTAACCTTAACCTTAATCTGAACCCTAAACCTAGCTCTCACACTAACCCAAAACTTAATCCTAAACCTAAAAGTAAACCTAACACTAACCCTAACACTGAACCTAGCCCTAGATCTAATACTAACCCTTTCCCTAGCAGTAACCCTAGTCCTCTACCTAACCATAATCTTAGTGGTAATCTTACACCTAAAACTAACCATAGCCTGAGCTTGAGGCCTAAACCTGACACTAAACTTAACAGTAACACTAATTGAAACCCTAACCCAAATGCTAGTCCTTGTCCTCACTCTGATCCTAAACCTTGTTCTATTCCAAACCCTAATCCTAACTCTAAAGGTAATAGTAACCCTAACCCTAAACCTAACTCTAGCCCTGGCCCTAATTTAAAACCTCAACCTCAACATAGCCCTCACTCTAAATCCAATCATAACCCTAACCCTAAACTGAACTGTAGCCTTAGCTCCAACCCTACCCCTAACTTTAACAGACACCTTAACCTGAGCTCTAGCCACAGCTCTAATTCTAAGACTAACCCTAACAGTAACCCTAAACATAACCCTAAAAATTAACCCCAGCCCTAACCCAAACCCTAACAGCAACCCTAAACCTAGCATTTATTCTAACCTTAACACAAACATTAATAGTAACACTAAGCCTAAAACTAGCCCTCACCCTGCACCTAAACCTATCCCTTACCTTAACCCTAACCCTAAACACAACCCTAATCTTAAAAATAACCATAACCATAACTATAACCATAAACCTAGCCTAACTTTAAGCCTAACAGTAACCCTCACCCGACCCTTTACCACGTCCCTCATCCTACACCTAACCCTAACACTAACACTCACTTCAACTATAATTGTAATTCTGAATCTAACCCTAATAGTAGCCCTATTACGAACCCTGACCCGAAAGCTAATCCTAACCTTAACCCTACCCTCAACACTAAGAGTAACACTAAACATAACTCTAACAGAAAACCTAACCATAGCACTTGAACTAAACCTAACCCTTATCTTAATCCTCAATTTGGCCCAAGACCTCATCCTTACCCTAACCCTGACCCTAACCCTAACCCTAACCCTAAACCTAACCCTAACCCTAACCCTAACCCTACCCTTAAACTTAACCATAACAGGAACACTAACCATTACGGGAACCCTAACTGTATCCCTAGTTAAAGCCTTATACAAAACCCTAACCATAACCACAACACTAACACTAACTCTAATGCTATGCATAACCACATCTCTTGTACTAACACTAACCCTAACCGTAATCCCAACCCTAACTCTAACCCTTGCCCTCACTGTAACCATAAATTAAATATAATATTAACCCTCACTTTAACCCTAAGAGTCTTAAGAGTAACCCAAACCTTAACTCTAAACCTACCATTAGCCACAGTCCCTAACTGTGGGGAGTAAACCCTAACCTTGAGAGTAAACCGAATCCTAAACCTAATTCTAAACCTACCCCTAGAAAGAACACTAACTCTATTGTCAAATGTAACAATAGCAGTAACCTTCACCCAAAAGTGAACACTAGCCCTACTTTTATCTCTAGACCTAAACCCAATATTAACCCTTACCTAAACTGAAACCCTAACCCTAGAATTAATCCTGTCCTCAGCCCTAGCCCTAGCCTGAAACCTAGTGCTTAACCTAACTCTTGCACAAACCATAAACCTAGCCATAGCTCTATCTCTAGATTTAAACCTAAATTTAACCCTTATCCAAACTGTAACCCTAACCATTACCCTAACACTATCTCAAGTCCTGATCATTACCCTAAACCTTACTGTTATTCTAAGCCTAACCCTAACCCTAACCATAAGCTTAACCCAGTCCTAAACCTAACATTAGACGTAGCCTCTTCCCTAACAATAACCATAACCCAAACAGTAATCTTAACTCTAATATTAATTTTAACCATAGCCGTAAACCTCACAGTAATTCACCGTGACCCTAACAGTAACTCTAACCCTAAACAAAACCCTACATTTTAACTTAACTATAAGAGTAACCCTAACCTTATCCCTACTTCAAGCCATAAATCTAACTATACCCCTTAGAGAATTGCTAACCTTAACTATATCTATAACCCTATCTCTTGTAATAACCTTAACCCTAACATTAACAAAAACCCAAACGCTGAACCTCGCCCTAACACTCACCCTAACAATAACCTTAGAATTAGACCTCAATTGAACTGTAACCCTAAACCTAGACCTAGCTCTATCCCTAGCCCTAACTCTAAGCCTGACCATGAACAGAACTGTAATCATAACCCTAACCTTAAACTTTACCTTAGCCCTATATAAAAACCTAATCCTAACCATAAGCCCAAGAATAATATTATCCCTAACCCTAACCATAGACTTAGCCCCAATCCTAACAAAAACCTTAATCCTAACAGTAACCATAAACCTAACCATAACCCTAACACAAGCTATAGCCCTCACCCTAATCTTAAACTAGCCTCTGCATTAAACAGAACACTAATCCTTCCCAAAAATGAAAGCCTAACCCTAGCAGTAACCTCAATGCTAACCCTTATCTTAACCATAACAGTAATCCTAAACTTAGAGCTAACACTAGCCTTAGCCTCAGGACTAAACCTAACCCTTACCTGAACAGTGGCACTATAGCTGATACTAATCTTAACCCTAGGCCTAGCCCTAGCCAGAACCCTAACGCTAACCCTAAGAGTAACCATATACCTAACCCTAAGGGTAACACTTTCCCTATTTCTAATCTTAATTCTAACCTAACCCAATACTTAGTCACAACCCTAACCTTAACAGTAACACTAACCATAGTCCTAGCTGTATCTCTCATCCTAACCCTTAACAGTACCACTAACTCTTACCTTAACCTTTAACCTAGCTCTTTTTAAAGCCCTAACCACAACACACACATTTACCCTAACTGTAATGCTAATCCTAAACCTAACCTTAGTCTTCAACCAAGCCCTAGCCCTCACCATAACACTAAACTTAGAACTAGCCTGAACACAAAACCGAACTGAAACCCTAATCCTAACCAAAACCTTAAGAGTTATTCGAGGCCTAATCTTAACTCTAGCCATATTTCAGGCCCAAACCAAAACTACAACCCTAACTTTAAACCTAACCAAACCTTAGCCATAACTGTCACCCTACAGTTAAACCTGGCCCTCGCTCTAGTCTTAAAAATATTCTTTACAATAACCCTAACAGTAAACCTAACCCTAAAACTAACTCTAAAACTACGCCTCACCCTAACAGTAATCCTAGCCCTTTCCTAGCTTTTACCTCAGACATAACTCTAACCGTAACTCTAACCCTAACCCTAAACACTAAACCAAGCCCTAATCAAAACCCTAACTGCAACTCTGAACCTAGCATTAATCGTAACCCCAACACAAACCATAAGAGTATCCTTAAACCTAACACTAGACCTCACCCTAACCCTAAACCTAACCGAAACCCTAACAATAACAATAACTTTAATCTTAACCATAACCGTAACCTTTAAAATAACCCTAAACCTATCAGTGATCATAATCCTAAGGTTAACCAAAGCCTAAACCTAATGATAGACATAGCCCCATCCCTAACTGTAACCATAACACAAAATATTAACTTTAACACTGGTACTAATTCTAACCCTAGCCATAACCCTATATCGATCTCTAACCCTAACAATAACCCTATCCCTAAACATAAACATAACCCTAACCATAGACATCACCCTAACTTTAAACGTAAACCTAGGCCTAGCCTTAACCTAACATTAAACCTTACCATAATCCTAACCCTAAACCTAACTCTAAACATAACCCTAACCCTAAACCTATAAGGAACGCTAACCAAAAAATAAGCCCAGATGATGCCTTAAAACTAACCTTAACAGTAATGCTAACCATAACACTCATTCTAACCCAACCCCTAGCGGTAAACATCAATCTAAATATAAATATAAATCTAACAGTCGTTTTAACATGGACCCTAACCCTAAATGTAACCCTAACTCTCACCATAATAATAACCCTAAACCTAGCCCTAAACCTAACCTGAACCCTAACTCTAACCCTAATCCTGACCACAAAACTAGCCCTAGTCATAGCTCTCTCTCTAACTTTAACCATAACCCTAAACCTAATCCAAATTATAACCTTAACCCTCAACCTAACACTGAATCATAGCTGTATACCAAGCCTGCACCCTAACGCTAACAGTAAATCTAGACCTAACCCTAACCATAATCCTAATGGTTAGGACTAATGCTCAAGCATTAATCCTAAACATAACCCTAAAATTAACCCTAACCCTAACACTAACCCTAGAGCTATCACTCACCGTCACAATAATCCTACCTCTATCCCTTACCCGAAGCCTAAGCGTAACCCTAAGAGATACCCTAAACCTAATGCTAAACTGAAACTCAAAAGTAACTCTAAACCTAACCCTAACTCTAGACTTAAACCTGGACCTAACCCTAACCTTAACAATAACCATTACGATAACTATTACCCTAACTTTAGATATATCGCTATTCCTAATATTATCCATAACCATAACCAAAACATTAATCCTAACACTAACCCTAAAGCTTACCTGAGCCCTAAGAGTAGCCTTAGCTCTAACCCTGACACTAAACCTGACCCTTCCCCTAGCCCTAACCTTAGCCATAGCTCTAAGCCTAACCCTAACTTTAAATTGATCCCTAGCCCGCATGCTAACCCTAAGGATAACCCACACCTAACCCAAATCTTTACCCTAACAATAACCGGAACCCCAACCCTAAACCTAGCCTTAGACCCAGTCCTAACCCTAATCTTAGCAGTAATTATAAACCTAACACCAATCCTAAACTTGGTCCTAGTTTGAACCCTAACACTAACAGTAAGCCTAATACTAACCCTAATTCTAGCACTATCTCTAGCCATAACCCTAAAGCTCACCTTAACCCAGTCACGCTAATCCTAAATTTATCTCCTAACTTAACACTATCTAAAACTCTAACCCTAACTCTGTCCCTAAACCTAACAGCAATGCTAACACTACCCCTATCCTTAGCTCTATACACAGCACTAACACAAACCCTAATCCTAACAGTAATCCTAACCATAAACATAGCCTTAGCTGCTGCCTTCACTCGGATACTAACTTTAACAATTAGCCCTAACACTAACACTCATCTTAACCCTAGCTCTAGCCCTAACCCTAAATCTAAACCTAACCCAAATCCTAACCCTAAGTATAACTGTAACCCTAACCCTAAACCTAGACTTATCCCCAGCACTATCCTTGAACTGAACCCTAACCTAAAACCTAAATCTAACCCTAGCCCCAGCTCAATCTCTACAGTAAACACTAAACCTAACACAAAATACCACCCTAACCCTAAACCTATTCCTTACTCCAGCCGTATCCCAACACTGAACCCTAAAACTAACCCTAACAGTAATCCTAAATGTAACTCCAACCATACCCGTACTTCTAGACCCAGCCCTAAACCTAACACTAGTCCTAACCCAGACCTTAACCGCAGCCCTCATCCTAAACCTAATTATAACATAAACACTATCTCTAACATTAATGCTTACAGTAAAATTAATCCTAACCCTTAGAGTAACCATAAACCTAACCTTACCCTTCACCACAACCAGAACCTTAAACTTAACCCCAACAGTAACCCTAACCCTAATACTAATTAGAACTTCAGCCATAAATCTAACTGTAACCGCAAACCGAAACATAACTATAAACTTAACCCTAACCGTAACCTTAACCCTAACCAAGACCTAACCCTAACTCTAACACTTTCAATAATTCTAAATATACACCTGAATCTAAACTTAACTCTAAGAGTAACCCTAGCCCTATCACTATTTCAAGCATTAAACCTAACCCAGCCTTACCCATAACCCGAATCCAGCTCTACCCCTAACCCTAACCCTAACCCTAACCCTAAACCTAAACCTAACCCTAAACCTAACAGTAGCCCTAGCCCTAATTCTAATCCTAATGCTAACCAGTTGTAGCTCCTAGCACTAATTCTAACACTACAGTAACCTTATCATTAACCCTAGCCTTAAACAAAACACTAACTGTAATCCTAACCCTAGCATTAATCCTAATCCTAACCCAAACCATACGAGTAAGCTGAAGCCTAACACTACCCCTCACCCTAACCCTAAACCTATCTCTACCCCTAAACCTTAAAATAGCCCTAACCCTAAACATAATCCTAAACCTGAAAATCACAGTATCCCTAATGCTAATTCTAACCCTAATTCTAAGCCTAACAGTAACCCTAATGCTAACCCTCACCGTAGCTTAAACAGTAAACCTCACCCTAAAACTAACCCTAACAGTAACTCTAATGTTAAAACTCATTGCAAACCTATATCTAACTCTAAACCTAAGCTTAAGAGTAGCTACACTAATGATAACACTAACCCTAAGCCTAAACATAATCTACACCCTAAGAACAACCATAACCTTAAACCTAGCAGTACTCCTAACCCTAACCCTAATCTTAGCCTAAGCCCTAATCCTAACCCTAACCATAAACCTAACTCTAAAATTAACCTTGACTCTAACGTTAACCCTGATCTTAATAGGTAGCCTCATCCTATTACGATTTCAGTTCCTAAACCTAACCTGAATCCTGACAGTAATGCGAACCCTAACTCTAACCATAACTCCATTTCTTGAACTAACCCTAACCCTAAACCGAACAAAAAACCCAACCCTAACCGTATCTCTCATGCTAACCCTACATCAAACTTAAGAGTAACCGCAACTCTAACACTAACCTAAACCCTATCAGTAACCGAAACCATAACCTTATAAACCTAGCCTTAGCTCCCGACCTAACCCAACCCTACACTTGACAGTAACCCAAACCATAACACTAATCCTAACACTAACCCTAACAGAAACACTAACCCTAAAACTAGCCACAGCTCTATCTCTAGACCTAACCCTTACTGTAACCCTTATTAAACCAGTAACTGAAACATATACCCTAGTCCTTCCCTAGCCCTATCTCAAACCCTAACTAGAACCCTAACACTAACAATAATCCTAACACGACCCCTCATCCTAAGTGTAACCCAACTCTAAACCTAAATGTAGACATAGCCCCAGCCCTATCCCTAACCCTAACATTAACACCAACTCTAAACCTAATAGCTGTTCTAACACTAGTCATAAGACTAACTCCACCCCTAACACTCACCCTAAACTTATCATTAACCCTAACCCTAAACCTTGCTTTAACCTTAACAGTAACCCTAACTCTAATACTAATTCTAACCCAAGACATAACCCTAACACTAAACCAAACTCTAACCCTAAAACAATCAGTAGCCATAACTCTAAGGGTAACCCTAACGCTAAACTTACCCATAGACTTAGTTCCAGACCTTAATCTAACCTGAACACTGAAAAAATCCCTAACCCTAATGCCAACCCTAGCTTTAGATACATTTCAAGTTTTAACAGCAACCCAAAATATTACCTTAACCCAAACCCAACCCTTACCCTAGCTCTTTCCAAGCCTGAACTCTAAAAGTAACAATAACAAGAGTCCTAAAACTAACCCTATCAATAACCCTAGCTTTAGCCTAAGCCCTGACCTTAACCTTAGACAAAACAATAAACCAATTCTTAACCCTAACCCAAAATATAACTTGTCCCTTAGCCATAGACTACATGTTAACCCTAACCTTAACTCTAGCCCTCACCATAAACCGAACTCTGAAATGAAACCTTAACATAATGAAAACCCTAATTCTAATCCTACCCTCAGGCTCAGCCCTGATCCTGATCCTAACAATTAGCCTAAACCTAACCCTAATGTTAACCCTAACCCTAACCTGAACAGTAACCCTAACAGTAATTCTAAACCTTAGCCGAGACTAAACTGTACCCTAGCCTAAACCCTGATGCTAAACACAAACATAGCCCAAGCCCTCACCATAACCCTAAAGCTAACATTAATCCTAACCCGAGCCTTAGCCCTAAGAGTAACACTAACCTTAATACTAATTCTAACCCTAGAAATAGCCCTAACTAATGCTAACTGTAAATCTAAGACTATACCTAACCCTATTTAAAACCTTTTCCCTTGAAGTATGTCTAGCCCTAACCCTGAACCTAACATTAACTGAAATAGTACATCTAACTTTAACCCTAACAGTAAATACTGCCATAGCCCTAACCCTAGCCTTGGTCTTACGGTCTGACATTAGTCCTAACAGTAACCATTATTCTAGACCTATCTAAAGCCCTAACGCTAACCCTAACTTTAATGCTAACCCAAAACATAACAACAGACCTATCCCCATACCTAACTGAATACCTAACTCTAAGAGTAAACATAACTCTAACCATAACCATAACCAAAGCCACAGCACTCACCTAAAAGCTAAACCTATCCCTCAAAATAAATTTAACACTAACCCTTCCCCTAAGCTTAACCCTAACCCTAACCATAACAGTAACCTTAACCCTAATCCTAAACCTCAACCGAACCACAAATACTATAAAATACTATAAATAAAAACTATTAAAACAGAACGAATATAATAGGGAATAGAATGACAACAGAGGGGAAGCCGGTATGGCTCAGTGGGTTAGGCGCTCACTTTGCAGCCCCGGGGACCGAGGATCGAATCCCGGCATCGGCCCGTGCTGACGCATATGCTGAACTGGGGTGTGCCCCCAGTTCAGATCTCACCGGGGCGAGACCCCGGCCCAGTTCCTGCCCTGTGCAGCCCTAGACCACCTGTGGAATGAAACTATGTGGAAAAACCAATGATGTACAACTATGGAGACTGTTCTGGGCCCTTCCCCTTCTCTCTCTCTCTCTGACTGTATCTCTCTCTCTCTGTTAAAAACAATAAATAAATCTTTAAAAAAAACAAAAGAATGACAACAGAAAAAGAGAAAAAACAATGCAACAAATAACTGGGTTTCATAAAAATTAATAAAATTGGCAACCCTGTGGCTAAGCTCACAAAAGGAAAAAGAGAAAACACACAAATAGTCCAAATTAGAAATAAAAGGGGGGAAATGACCAATGAATCCACAGAAATAAAAAGAACTATACAAGAATACTATATGCCACTTCATGTTGCAGCGTAGAAGAAATGGACGTTTTTAGAAACATCTAGTCTACCTAGATGGAATTAAGAACTGGATGACCCAAACGGTAAAGAAATTGAAACAGTCACCAAAAACAACAGCAAAAGTAGGAGTTTAAGCCCAGGTTTCCTAGTTTTACCAAGCATTCGAAGATAAACTGACAACTATCCTAATCAGAATAGATTAAAATATTGAAGCACTAATTAACCATTACCAAAGCCTGAGTCCAAACTAGACTCTAACCTAACTCTAAGCCTCATGTAATCACAGCCCTAACCCGAGTTTGGCCTAATAACCCTAGCTCTGATCCTTACACCAACCCTAAAACTGAACCTCACCCTAGCCCTAGCTGTAATGCTAATGCTAAGCTATCTCAAAACTTAACTTGTAGCCTGAAGCTAAATTTGGACAAGCCCATAACACACACAAAACCTCAACCTAGGCCTGTATTTTGCCTGAGTTTTTGAACCAACCCTTGCCCTATCCTGAGAACTAACCATAACATTAGTACTTGTTCTAGCTATACTCCTAACTGTAAAAATTATTGTAACCCCAAAACCAAATGAAGTCCAGACCTATTTTTTACACTATTCTAACCCTGAATGTAAGCCTAAATCTCAACCTGGGCCGATGTCCAGACCTAGATCTCAACCTCGTCCTAACCTTAAACTGGAACCAAAACATGCAACTAAACAAAACACTAACTCTAGAACCCCTAGATATAGTCCCAGCCTCAGCCCCAGTTCTATCCCTAGACCTATTTCTAAACCTCACACAACCCATAACATAAAGGTTTACACCAACCTAATTCTAGCTATAGATGTAGGCCTAGTCCTAGCACAAGCATTAGGCCGTACCCTAAGCTAAAACTTAGCCCTAAATATTGCCTTAGCCTGAACCCTAGTCAGAGTACGATTGATACCTGACTACAATCTTAACATTGACCATAGACACAGCTCAATCTCTGTCATTAACCCTAGACTTATGAAAGCCCTAACCCTAACTCTGACCATAAAATTTACCATGATGGTAGACCTAGACCCACACCCTAACACTAGCTACGCTCCCAGTTTGAGTGCAAATTCTGACACATCCATAGTCCTTGCTCTTGCCTTTAGCATAAATTGTAACACTAAACCTGAACTCTATCAAAATGATTTCTAACCCTGAAGCTGTGGCTTGCTTAGCCCTAGTCTTCAATGTAATTCTAGCTCTAGAACCAGGCCTGATTATAATACTAATGTGAGCACCAGTCCTCATCGTCGGACCAATTCTAACTAGAACCCTAAAATGAATCGTAACAGTATTCAAAAGACAAAGTAAAAATGGGAATGGAAACTTATCCGAAACGCTAATCCTATATTGATCTCTCATTCTAGCGTTAGCTATAACCCTGGCCCTAAATATGACAGTGCCAGCCATAGATATAGCCACTGCCCATGCTCTATACCTAGCCACAGACTTGGGCCTGAACCTAATTGCTCCTTTCACCGAATCCTAATGCAAACTTAATGCTAACCTTTAAACTAAACCTAATTCTAACCCAGGCCTATTCTTAGCTAAAGCCTAATACTAACTGGACACTAAACAGAACCCCAGTCCTATCCACTAACTTTAGCACTGACCTTAATTCTAGCTCAAACTCTAATCACAACCTAGCATTAGCCTAAACCTAATGCTCATCCTAAACCTAATCCATACCTAGCCTTTACAACAGCCTTAGCCAATCAAAACTGTTCTGAAGAATTTGGAAGTCAGATGTTCATCAGGAATGACTCAAATACCATGACATGACTAAACTCTACTTCTCGATCAGTGAAAGGTAGGAAATATTCCATTGGAGGAAGAACACTTGTTAAAGTACTCAAAAGTATGAGCCCGTTTCTTCTCAGTAAAGACTGTGTGATATAGAACCTGCTGTAGACACCAGTCTATGATTTAGTAAGTGAGCAAAGAAGTTCTCACCTCATGCATTATCTGGGGCAGGGGGTGGTGGACATCAAGGTTTCAGAGGACTGAGAAGAGATAATTCATCCCTTGGGAATGTGGATGATGGTCCATAAATCTGGAAGGATGAAGGAAAGCACCCTAGCTTATGACAAATCCTGGAAGTGCCTGGGAAGATACTGAGTAGAAAGAATTTTGGGGAAGCTGGGATGGTTCAGTGGGTTGGGCGCCTACTTTGTAGCGCCAGGGACAGGGGATCCGGTCCTGGACCAGGCCCGTGCGGACCCATGTGCTGAACTGGGGAGTTCCCCCAGTTCAGTTCTCTCTCTGCATCTGTATCTTTCTCTCTCTCTCTCTCTCTCTCTCTCTTTCTCTTTCTCTCTCTCTCATCTCTCTCTCTCTCTCTCTCTCTCTCTCTCTCTCTCTCTCTCTCTCTCTCTTTCTCTCTCTCTCTCCTCTCTCTCTCTCTCTCTCTCTCTCTCTCTCTCTCTCTCTCTCTCTGTCAAAAATAAATAAATAAATAAAAATATATTAAAAAAAAAAGAATGTCCCAGTTCAATTCTTTGAAAAGATGATGTGTAATGATGGCACACCGGTCACCAATGTTCTCCTTCAAGAAGGGTTGTGTTGAAGATCTTTGAACACACTCTGCATTAGAGCCAGTGTGTGAAAAGACACACCACAGAGGATCTGTCTGTGGAAAGGATGTTTGAGGATAGTTTCAGAAATGCTGAGATTGTGTGGGTACAATGCCCTAGAGCAT
>PVKE010046415.1:0-12277 GCA_004027555.1 Craseonycteris thonglongyai | reverse complement strand
ATGGTAATTCCATTCGTAATTTTTTGAGGAATCTCCATACAGCCTTCCATAGTGGTTGTACCAGTTTACATTCCCACCAGCAGTGTATGAGGGTTCCTTTTTGTCCACAGCCTCTCCAGCACTTGTTATCCCTTGTCTTGTTGATGATAGCCATTCTAACAGGTGTAAGATGGTATCTCATTGTGGTTTTTATTTGCATATCCCTAATTGCTAGTGAAGTGGAGCATTTTTTCATATATCTGTTGGCCATACCTAGAGAAGGGGGAGAAGGGGGGAGGGAGAGTCGTGGGGGGAGGTGGGAGTGGGCACCAGATATATGGTGGTGGAGGGGGACCTGATTCTGGGAGCTGGGCACATAATGCGATGCATGGGTGATGTGATGTGGAGTTGTACTTCTGGAAACTACCTAATTGTTACCAACCAATGTTACCCCATTAAATTTAACAATAAAATATAATTTAAAAATAACCCCCCAAAAAACAATGAATAAAGCTGATGTTCAGCAGGCTTTCACCAAAGCATTAAAGGAGAATCCATGTTCCTTTGGTAGCCAGCATAGAAGCAACCATAAAAGTAGAAGGACCACACAGGAAAGTAGAGTTTAGGATTATGGAGTCATGACTGTCAAGGTAGAAACCAGTTCACTGGGTGGCTTCTGACAGACAAGAGTTCATAAATCTGGGTTTTGGTTTGTTTAATTTTTAGATAACTACAGAAAGATGGATGCATAAATTGTATGATCAATTAAACTGAGCACTTTCAATTCTCAGACTTTACTATTAGGATTCATGAAAAAAATACATGTGTATAAAATTTCATTACCAAAGTGTTATATTGTACAAAGCTAATGGGATAAGATATTAAACAAATTAAAAAATATATATTCAAGGAAATAGTATGTAGCTGTTCAAAGCATGTTGCATAGTAATATTTTAAAACGGGAAATAGTTCCTGATATGATTCTAAATGAATGAAATAGATCAGGGGTGTCAAACTGGCGACCCACAGGCTGCATGCCACCCCCAAAGTAATTTTTTGTGGCCCACGATGCTCTGAAGTAAAATGAAGATAGAAATAATTATTATGAAGAAAATAGTGCTTAGGGGAGATCGAGGCAATACCGTGCACATAATTCCCTCATTAACCCTTTAACTACTGAAGACAAGTATACACGTGGCCCAGTGCCTTTCCTGGGGGCCTGTGGCCGTGTGTAAATGTGCTGACTCAGTTCCAGCGACGTTTGTAAATGTGATGTGGCCCGTGTAAATCTTGCCTGTTGCACCAAATGGCCCGTGTTTTAATTGAGTTTGACACCCCTGAAATAGATAAACTGGCAACATTGTTTGATATACTGGCATATATTTGAGGACTTTCTGAAAAAGTTAAGACATAAATGTTCCTATTTTTTATATTGCCTGACTGGATACTTTCTGGACAGTCTTTGTATATTTAAATTCACAATATATGTGAAAATAGATGTATAGTATAAAGGTGTAACTGTATATAGAAAATAATAATGATTACTTGTGGGTTTCTTTTCTCAGGGTATAATCTCTTCAATCTTTTAAATAGTTTTATAATGTTTTTCTTTATTTTCATAATGTTTTTCTTCTTTTATTCTTAAATTTATTAGGATGACACTGGTTAGTAAAAATTACATAGGTTCCAGGTGGACAACTCCACAGTACTTTGTCCATGTGGTCCAATCTATGCTCACCACCAGAGTCAGGTTTCTTTCTATCACCACATGTTTAGCTTCCACTCCCTCCTCTACTACCACTTTGTTCCACTCCCACCACCTCCCCCCTTACACTCAGGTAGTCACTGAACTATTGACTACATTCATGAGGTTTTGTTTCTCTGTTGCTTTCAGTTTTATATTCCACATATAAGTGAAATCATATGGTTCTTAGCGTTTTCTGTCTGGCTTATTTGGCTAAGCATGATGATCTTAAGTTTCATCCATGTTGTTGCAATGGCATTTCATCTTTTTTTTATAGCTGAGTAATATTCTTCTGTGTATATGTACCACAGCTTTTTTTTTTTAGTTCTTTATTATTATTATTTTTTTATTGTGAAGTTTATTGGGGTGATATTGATTGATAACAATTACATTGTTTCCAGGTGTACAATTCTATATTACATTGTCTATACATTGCATTATGTGCTCACCACACAGCATCAGCTCTTTTTAAAATTTTTTTATTAAAGATTTATTTTTATTGTTTTTGACAGAGAGAGATAGATGCAGAGACAGAGACAGAGAGAAGGGGGAGGGCTCAGAACAGTCTCCATAGTTGCACATCATTGGTTTTTCCACATAGTTTCATTCAGCTCTCTTTTCATCACCATATATTTGATTTCCCCTCCCTACTCTTTCTCCCCCCACCCCTCCTGTTCTCCTCCCCACCTCCCCCCTTACCCTCAGGTAATCACTAAACTATTGATTGTGTCTATGAGGTTTTGTTTCACTGTTACTTTCAGTTTTATATTTCACCTATGAGTGAGGTCATATGTTTTTTGATTCTTTCAGTTTGACTTATTTTGCTTAACAAGATGTCTTAAAGGTTTGTCCATGTTGTCACAAATTTCTGTATTTCAACTTTTCTTCTGCTAAGTAGTATTCCATTGTGTAAATATATCACAACTTCTTTATTAAGTCATCTATCAAAGGACACTTTGGCTGTTCCCACGACTTGGCCAACGTAAACAATGTTGTGATGAACATTGGGGTAAATGTATCTGCAGATTAAGGTTTTCAGGTTTTTGAGGTAGATACCCAGGAGAGGGATTGCAGGTTCGTATGGCAACTCCATTTCTAGTTTTTTGAGGAACCTCTATATTGCCTTTCTTAGTGGATGTACCAATTTACATTCCCACCAGCAGTGTATGAGGGTTCCTTTTTGTTCACAGCCTCTCCAGCACTTGTTATTCCTTGTCTTGTTGAGTATAGCCATTCTAACAGGTGTGGGTGGTATCTCATTGTGGTTTTAATTTGATTTTCCCTAATTGCTAGTGATATTGAGCATTTTTTCATGTATCTGTTGGCTGTTTGTATGTCTTCAGGAGAGAAGTGCCTGTTTAGGTCTTCTGCCCATGTTTTAATTGGATCATTTTTTTTTTTTTGAGTTGTATGAGTTCTTTATATATTTTAGATGCCCTTTATCAGAGGCATTGTTTGCAAATATTTTCTCCCATTTGGTTGGTTTCCTTTTTACGTTGTTGATGGTGTCCTTCACTGTGTAGAAGCTATTTTAGTTTGATATAGTCCCATTCATTTATTTTTGCTTTTGCTTCCCTTGCCTTTGGGGTCAAGTTCATAAAGTGCTCTCTGAGCCCAAGGTCTATAAGTTTAGTGCCGATGCCTTCTTCTATGCACTTTATAGTTTCGGATCTCATATGGAGGTCCATAATCCAATTTGAGTTAATTTTGGTATATGGTGACAGTTCACAGTCCAGACTCATTCTTTTTCATGTGGTTTTCCAATTTTCCCAGACCTATTACTGAAGAGGCTTTCTCTTCTTCATTTCATATTTTTTGCTCCTTTGTCAAAGATTATCTGTCCGTATATTTGTGGGTTTGTTTCTGGGTTTTCGATTCTGTTCCATTGGTCTGTATGTCTGTTTTTCTGCCAATACCAAGCTGTTTTGATTACTGATGCTTTGTAGTAAAGACTGAAGTCAGGGAGCATGATGCCTCCAGCCTTATTCTTTTTTCAGAGGATTGCTTTGGCGATTCAGAGTCTTTTGTGGTTCCACATGAATCTGATAATTTTTAAAATCTATTTCTTGAAAGAACGTCTGTGGGATTTTGATGGGAATTGCATTAAATCTGTATATTGCTTTGTATTATATGGCCATTTTAACTATGTTGATTCTTCCAATCCATGAACACGAAATAGCTTTCCATTTCTTTGTATCTTCTTCAATTTCTTTTAATAGTGTCTTACAGTTTTCCGTGTATAAGTCCTTCATGTTCTTTGTTAAGTTTATTCATAAGTATCTTATTCTTTTGGTTTTGATTGCAAATAGTATCATTTTTCTCATTTCTTTTGCTAAAGTATCATTGTTTACATATAAAAATGCTGTAGATTTTTGTACATTGATTTTGTATTCTGCAACTTTATTATAATCATTTATTATTTATAATAGTTTTCTGGTGGAGTCTTTAGGTTTTCTCTACAAAGGATCATATCTGCACAAGGTGACAGTTAAATTTCTTCATTCCCAATTTGAATGCCTTTTATTTCTTTTTTCTGCCTAATGACTCTCGCTAAAACTTCCAGCACTATGTTGAATAGCAGTGGTGAAAGGGAACATCCCTGTCTTGTTCCTGATTTTAGCAGAAAAGTTTTCCATTTTTCCCCATTCAGTATGACATTCACTGAGATTTATCATATATGGCCTTTATTATGTTGAGGTACTTTTCCTCTATACCAATTTTATTAAGTAGTTTGATCATAAATGGGTGTTGTATCTTGTCGAACGCTTTTTCTGCATCAATTGGTATAATCATATGCTTTTTATCTTTTATTTTGTTTTTGTGGTGTATGATCAATTTGCGTATGTCGAACCATCCTTGTGTCTATGAGATGAATCCCACTTAAATGTGATGTATAATCTTTTCAATGCATTGTTGTATTCTATTAGCTAGTATTTTGTTTAAGATTTTTGCATTGGTGTTCATGAGAGATATTGGTCTATGGTTTTCTTTTTTGTGCCATACTTGCCAGACTTTGGTACTAAGGTAATGTTGGCTTCGTAGGATGAGTTGGGAAGTATGGCTTCTTCAATTTTTTGGAAAAGTTTGAGGAGAATAGGTGTTAGTTTCTCTTTGAATGCCTAGTAAAACTTGTTAGTGAGGCCATCTGATCCTGGACTCTTGCTTTTGGAGGTTTTGGATGATTGTTTAAATTTGTTTACTGTTGATTGTTCTGTTTAGGTTATCCAGGTCTCCTTGATTTGGTCTACACAGAATATATGTTCCTAAAAACCTGTCCATTTCTACTAAGTTGCCAAATTTGGAGGCATATAGTCCTTCATAGTATTCTTGTATGATCCTTTGCATTTTTGTGGTATCAGTTGTAATTTTCTCTTTCATTTCTAATTCAGATTATCTGTGTGTTTTCTCTTTTTCCCTTGGTGAGCCTATCCAGCGGTTTGTCAATTTTATTAATATTTTCAAAGAACCAGCTCTTTGTTGCATTAAATTTTTCTATTCTCTACTTTATTTAGTTCTGCTTTAATTTTTATTATTTGCTTCCTTCTCCTGGCTTTGGGTGCTTTTTGTTCTTATTTTTCTAGCTCTTGAAGATGTGAGATTAGGTTGTTTACTTGTGATTTTTCTTGTTTCTTGAGAAAGGCCTGTAGTGATATAAATTTCTTTCTTATTACTACTTTTGCTGCATCCCAGTAATTTTGGTATGTTGTGTTTTCATTGCTATTTGTTTCTATGTATTTTTTAATCCCTTCTTCTATTTCTTCTTTGATCCAGTCATTTTTTAAAATAACACATTGTTTAATCTCCACATATATGTGTTTTTTCCTGCTTTCTTTTTGTAGTTGATTTCCAATTTCAAAGCTTTGTGATCAGAGAATATACTTGTTATGATTTTAGTCTTCTTAAATTTGCTGAAGCTAGCTTTGTGTCCCAGCATGTGGTATATCCTTGAGAATGTTCCATGTGCACCAGAAAAGAATGTATAGTCCTGTATTGTAGGATGAAGTGTCCTGTAAATGTCAATTATGTCCAATTGCTATAATGCTTCATTTAAAGCTGATATTTCTTTATTTATTTTCTGTTTGGATGATCTGTCCATGGCTGCCTATGGGATGTTTAAGTTTCCTCCTATTATTGTGTTTTTGTCAGTTTCTCCTTTTATATCTGGTAGTAGTTGCTTTGTAAATTTTGGTGCTTCTTTTGGGGGGACATATATATTAATAAGTGTAATATCTTCTTGCTGTATTGTCCCCTTTATCGTTATGAAATGTCCATTTTTGTCTCTTATTATCTTTTTGATCCTGAAGTCTACTTTGTCAGATATAAGTATGGCTACACCTGCTTTTCTCTGGGTGCCATTTGCTTGGAGCATTTTTCCCATCCTTTCACCTTGAATCTGTGTTTGTCCTTGTGGCTGAGGTGTGTCTCTTGTGGACAGCATAAGGTTGGCTTTTATTCTTTAAGATTTATTTATTTATTTATTTATTTATTGTATTTGATAGAGAGAAAAAGATACAAAGACAGAGAGAGGGGGGAAGGCCCAAATAGTCTCCATAGTTGCACATCATTGGTTTTTCCACATAGTTTCATTCTAAGGTGGGTGCAGGGCTGTGCAGGGCAGGAAGTGGGCCTGGGTCTCATCCCAGTGAGAACTGATCTGGGGGTACTCCCTTGTTCAGCATATGGATCCGCATGAGCTGGGGCCAGGATTCGATTCTCATTCCCCGGGCCTGCAAAGGGAGCACTTAACCCACTGAGCCATCACAGCTTCCCAGCTTTTATTCTTTAATCCAGTTTGCTACTCTGTGTTTTTTTATTGGTGAGTTTAGTACATTTACATTTAAGGTGATGATTGATATATGAGGATTTCCTATAGCCATTTTATCTTTTGTTTTTTGGTAGCTCTTTTTTTTTTTTTTATTGCTTCTTTGCTTTTTATTTCCATTGGTTATTTCAGTTTGATAGTGTTTATGACTTTTCTTTTTCTGTTTTCTTGTCTTTGATTGTTATGTGTTCCAGTTCTAAGTTCTTTTTCAGTGGTTACCGTGAACTTTATGTAAAAGAAAGTTTCATATATGCAGTGTTTCATTTTCTTAAGGATGTTCCTTATCTCCATTCTCTTTGAAAATTTAAACCTTTACTTCCGCCACATTTATATTTTTGTTGTTTCAACTTATCCCTATTTACTTGTACTTTTTGTTTCAGGTCCAATCACCTCCTTCAGTATTCCTTTTTCTTTTTCTTTTTTTTTAGATTTATTTTATTGTGTTTTGACAGAGAGAGAGAGAGACAGACAGAGAGAGACAGAGAGAAGGGGTAGGGTCCAGAGCAGTCTCCATAGTTGACAACATTAGTTTTCCATATCATTTCAATCCACAGGTGGGCATGGGGCTATGCATGGCAGGAACTGGGCCAGGAGCCTCCCGCATAGGCCCCAGCAAGAACCAAACTTGGGACACACCCCTGCTCAGCACATGGGTCTGCCTGGGTTGGGGCCGGGATTCGATGCTTGGGCCCAAGGGCTGCAAAGGGAGCACTCAACCCGCTGAGCCACCCCAGCTTTCCCTTCTTCAGTATTTCTTGAAATGCTGGCCTTGTGCTAGTAAATTCCTTCATTTTCTGTATGTCTGAAAAGGTCTTTATTTTTCCTTCATGTCTAAAGGATAACTTTGCTGGGTATAAGATTCCTGGCTGGTAATTTTTCTCCTTTAATATTATGAATATTTTGTTCCATTCCTTTCTGGTTAGTAGAGTTTCTGTTAAGAAATCTGATGATAGTCTGATGGACTTTCCTTGATAGGTTATAATTTTCTTTTTTCTGGCTGCCTTGAGGACTTTTTCTTTGTCTTTGACCTTTGATATCTTCAGTATAAAGTGTCTTAGAAAAGGTCTGTTAGGATTTAAGTAGCTGAGGATCCTGATTCCTTCTTGGATTTGAGGCTCCAGTTCTTGCCTTTGTTTGGGAAGTTCTCATCTACTATTTGTCTCAGTAAATTCTTTGTGCCCATCTTGTCCTCTGCTCCCTCTGGAATAACTGTTATTCTTATATTATTCTTTCTAATGGAGTCAGATAGTTCTTGTAGATATCTTTCATATTTTTTAGCTTTTAGGTCTCTCTCTTCTTCCTCCTATATGACATTTCCAAATTTCTGTCTTTGATTTCAGTAATTCTTTCCTCCAGCTGGTCAGTTCTGCTTCCTATGCTAGCTTTTTCATTTTTCATATCTTTTATTGTGTTGTTTATCTCCAGAATTTCTATTTGCTTCTTTTTTATAGATTAAATTTCCTTTCTGAAGCCGGGATGGCTCAGCAGGTTAAGCGCTCACTTTGAAGCCCTGAGGACTGAGGATCGAATCCCGGCTCCAGCCCAGGCAGACCCACATGCTGAACTGGGGTGTGCTTCCTGAATGCAGTGAGGCCCCCAGTTCAGTTCAAAATAAGAGTAAAGTTTTTTTTTGCGGTCACTTAGCTCATTCTGTGTATTCTGCCAGTTTTCTTTAAGCTCTATGAGTGTTTTTAGAATTGCAGTCTTGAATTTTGTCAGTTAGCTCATATGTTTCCATATCTTCAAGTTTCTTTTCTGGAGATTTTTGTCTTTCTTTCTGAGCACCTTTGTTCAAAAAGGTATTCGTCACTGTTGGAACGTTTTCTTTTCCTGGACATGAGGATTTTTCTCCTGGTAGATGTGAAGGAAACTTTCTTTTACTTCCTTGCTGGTGTTGCTGCTGTGTCTTGTAACATTGTCTCTTGTTTATTTGGTTTTCTCACATTGGGGGACCTCGTATAATGTGGGCCTCTCTTTGCCTCAGTCACCCTGGTCTCTGTATGTCTCCTCTTTGGGAAGGTATGGTGGGTGATGGTGTTCTATGCCTCTGAGATTTCACTGCTGTTAGTAGCAGCCACATGTAGAGCCCTCTGCTGGCTTGAGTGGGAAAGGTGGGGACAGGGCTTGTTAAGAAAGGTGCAGGTCTGATTGTGTTACAGGGTAATGGCAGCTTCCCTCTGCTGGCTTCAGCAGGAGGAGTAGGGGTGGGGTTTGTTGGGAAAGGCACAGGTCTGTTTGTGTCACAGGGTAATGGTGGCTTCCCAGCAGCAGCTCACTGAAGGCAGGTTCTGGGTCAGGCTGGTGGGGCGAGCCCTGGGAGATAGCACAGGGAAGCAGCCAAGCTCTGTGTCCAAGGCCACGCAGTACTCTGTTTGGGGCCCCATCTCATAGAGGGCCACTCTGCACTTTAGCCACCAGCACACTCCTGGTTTTGGCACTCTAGACACTGGAACACCTGCCTCTGACTCCAGTTGCCAGCCTTATGCTCTGAGGGCCCCTAGCTCCAGCCACCTGACCCACACACTGGCAACTGGATTCTCACTCCGGTCACCCACACCAATCTCTGGCTGCTGTTGGTGCCTCGCTCTGGCCTCCTGCACCATGTTCTGGCCTCCCTCAATATGCCATGGCTGCTCCCCCGCACTCTCACCGGGGCTTCTTGCCACAGCCAGCCACACCTGCTTTTTCTGTCCACCCCACATTCTGGCCGTCTGCGCCTCTGCCTGCCTCTATTCATTCTAGGCCTCCAACCCACCCAGAGTCATTCTGCACCTGGACTTGTGCTCCCACCATCTCACCTCTGTTGGTCTCTGGGTCAGCTTCTGGGTCGGTCACCAGGTAGGTCTCTTGGTCGTGTTCTATGGCATGTTCCACACTGCTCCCTTTCTTTCTCTCTCACTTGCTTCATTTTCTCCAGATTTAGGTATTTTCTTGTGATGAGTGGGTCCCTCAGCCAAGGCTATGCATTGCTTAGGGATTCTCTGGTTGGATTTTAGTTTGAATTGTCTTTCTAGGGGAGATTTCAAGAGCTCCTTTCATGCCGTCATCTTGATGACATCTCGAAGATTAATTCTTAACTACTTATCTGGGATGTATTTTAAAGTGCTTGTTTCCCAAAAGTGATCAGTGAAACTTTTCAAAATGTGAGGAAGTTTTCATCTTCAGTGCTTTCTGAATTAGCCAATTCAAGTATGGTTCTTTCCATTTTTCAAACCTCTAGGAGGCAGAAATCAACAGGTCTATTACCACAGCTTTTTTATCCACTCCACTATTGACACTGGTTGTTTCCATGACTTGGCCACCATGAACAGATCTGCAATGAACATTGAGGTACATATGTTTTTACCAAGTAAGGTTTTCAAGTTTTTTTTTTCTTTTGTAAATACATTTTTATTATTGTTAAATTTATTGTGGTGACATTCTTTGATAAAAATTACATAGGTTCCAGGTGTACAACTCAATATCACATCATCTATGCCTTCCATTGTGTATTCACCACCCAGACTCAGCTTTCTTTCCATCACCATATGTTTGATGCTTCCTCCCTCCTCCTCCCCCACCACCCCTATGCTCCCACCCACCTTCTCTTTTACTCTCAGGTAACCACTAAACATTGACTATGTCCAAGAGTTTTTGTTTCTTTGTTCCTTTTAGTTTTATATTCCCTCTATAATTGAGGTCTTTTGTTTTATTTTTTTCAGTCTGACTTATTTCACTTAATAAGATGGTTGCAAGGTCTAGCCATGTCACAAATTGCTGCAGTTCATCTTTTTTTATCACTGAGTAGTATTCTATTGTATAAACAAAGCACAACTTTTTTATCCAGTTTTCAAGTTTTGGGGATAGCTTCTCAGAAGGGGGATTACAGGGTTATAGGGAAGCTCCATTTCCAGTTTTCTGAGGAATTCCCTGACTGTTTTCCATAGCAGTTGTACCAATTTATATTCCCACCAGTAGTGTATGAGGGTACCTTTTCCTCCACAGCCTCTCCAGCATTTATTCATTGTCTTGTTGATAATAGCCATTCTGGCATGTATGAGGTGATATCTCATTGTGGTTTTCATTCATATTTCCCAGATGTGCATTTTTTGATGAGCATTTTTTCATATGTCTGTTGGCCATTTGTATGACTTCATGGGTGAAGTGCCTATTTAGGTCTTATGCCCATTTTTCAATTAGATTATTTGTTTCATTGTTGTTGACTTGTATGAGTTTTTTATATTTTTTAGATATTATCCCCTTATCAGAGGCATTATTTGCAGATATTTTCTCCCAAATGGTTGGGTGCCTCTTTGCTTTGTTGAGGATTCAACCTAATTCAAGATTATGCTGCCAGTAAAAACCACAAGGCTAATAAATACTTTATATAATGGAAGCACAACTTTATGAGAAAATCTGATAGAAGGGTCACTGGCATGCTCCTCGTCCTTCTTACCATACTCATGTGTATATATGTATATGTATACATACGTATATACTCATATAAATATATGTGTATATGTGACTATAGCACAGAACACATGTATAGAGTTATGTACACTGTGAGGCAGAAGTTCACATGGGCAAACCTCTTATGCAGTCATACAAAATGAGAAAAGTATCCACTGCTTTGAAGGCAATTTAAGTTTTAATATATTTTGAACTGTGGTGAAAGTTGGTTTGGAAATAAAGGTAAGATTTACTGAATAATGTAATAGAATACTACAGTTTATTGCAGTGAAAAAAGTTTCCTTCAATTTCATTTGGAATGTATATATTTTACTTAGTAAGAGATAATCATAATAGGGCAGAAATATCATTGAGGATGTTTTCTGAGGAAATAAACAATGATGCACAGATTCGCCATGTTTAAATACTTCCCTCAGACACTCAGAATTGGTGAGCTCCCCTGTCTCTGTTCTAGGGAAATGGGAGAAAATCAGACCTCTGTTACTGAGTTTCTCCTACTGGGATTTCCCGTCAGCCCAAGGATTCAGATGCTTCTCTTTGGGCTATTTTCTCTGTTATACACCTTCACCTTGTTGGGAAATGGGATCATCCTAAGGCTCATCTCACTGGACTCCAGACTGCACACCCCCATGTACTTCTTACTCTCACACCTGGCCACTGTCGACATAGCCTATGCCTGCAACACGGTGCCCCAGATGCTGGTGAACCTTCTGAATCCAGCCAAGCCCATCTCCTTTGCTGGCTGCCTGACACAGACCTTTCTCTCTATGAGTTTCGCTCATACTGAATGTCTTCTGCTGGTGGTGATGTCCTATGATCGGTATGTGGCCATCTGTCACCCACTCCGATATTCTGCCATCATGAGCTGGAGACTCTGCATCACCCTGGCAGTGACATCCTGGATTTTAGGAGTTCTCCTGGCCCTGGTACATCTCGTGTTACTCCTCCCATTGCCCTTCTGTGGACCCCAAAAAGTTAATCACTTTTTTTGTGAAATTATCGCTGTTCTCAAGCTTGCTTGTGCAGATACCCATATTAATGAGATCACGGTTTTGGCTGGGGCAGTGTCAGTGCTGGTGGGACCATTCTCCTCAATTGTGATATCTTACATTCATATTCTAGGTGTCATCCTAAAGATCCAGTCAGGGGAGGGCCGCCAGAAAGCCTTCTCCACCTGCTCATCCCACCTCTGTGTGGTTGGACTCTTTTATGGCACAGCCCTTATCATGTATGCTGGGCCCCGAGACGGGGGCTCCAAGCTGCAAAAAATCTATCTCCTCCTG
>PVKE010046414.1:0-12275 GCA_004027555.1 Craseonycteris thonglongyai | reverse complement strand
TGAGTAAAGTATGAATACTGTTTACATATTTAAAACATTCTTGTACCCGCATACATGAAAATTCCTAGGGGCAAATCCTACTTCGCAATTTTTCAGCTTTCACGGAAGGTTCTGGTACCCATTAACCTCGAAAAACGAGGGGTCACTGTACCTTATGATCTAGTAATTCCATTCCTGGGTATTTATCCAAAGAATTCCAAAACACTAATTCAAAAGAAGAGTGTGCACCCCAATGTTCATTGCAGCATTATTCACAATAACCAAAATATTGAAATAATGTAAATACCCATCAATAAATAATTGGATAAATAAGGTGTGGTATAGTTACACAAGGGAGTACTATGCAGCCATAAAAAAGAATAAAATTGTACCTTTTGCAAGAATGTGGATCAAACTAGAAGATAGCATCCTAGGTGAAATAAGTCAGACTGAGATAAACAAATACCATCTGCTCTCACTGGCTCAGCAGGTTAAGCATTGGCTTTGCAGCCCTGGTGTTCAAGGATGGAGTCCCAGCCTCAGCCTACACAGACCCATATGCTGAACTGGGGTATGCTTCCCAGGTGGGAGGCCCCCAGTTTAGTTCTTGCAGGGGCAAGTTTCCCACATGAGAGGCACCAGATTCAACCCCAGTTTCCACAGGCATGCCTCAAATGCAGGAGGCCCCGGTCCAGTTTCTGCCTTGGTCAGATTCTGCCCACCTGAGTGGAACAAAACCATGTCTAAAACTGATAATGTGCAATAATGGAGACTGCTCTGGAGGCTTCCCCTTCTCTGTTCTCTCTCTCTCTCTCTTTCTCTCTCTCTCTCTCTCTCTGTGTCTCTCTCTGTCAAAACAATAAAATCTTAAGGAAAATACAAAAGAGAAAAAAAAGAGCAAACTCATGGATATAGACAATACTTTGGTGGCTGCCAGAATGGTGGGGAAAGGCGTGTGGGAGATTGGAGTGGGATCCAAATATGTAGTGATGAGCTCATAATGCAAAACATGAATGATATATTGTAGAATTGTACAGCTGGTAGCTATGTAAATTTACTAAGCAATGTCACACCAATAAATTCAATGGTAAATAAATAAATAATAAAACAGACCTCACCTAAAATATATATATAAATTTGACTGCATCAAAATAAAACTGCTGTCAACCAAAAAGCAGTATCAAATAATTAAAAATGCAACCCTTAGAAGAGAAGAAAATATCTGAAGATCAAAAATGCGATGAACATTACTATAAGGGATTAACTGTTGCAAGATATAAACTCCTAAAACTAGAGAACAAAGACACAGAGACCTATGGACACACTCAATAGCTGGATGATTGCCTGAGGGAATGGGAGGAGGGGGGAAAGAGAGTGGGAGGGAAGGTAGGAGTGGGCACCAGCATTGTGGACATGCTCGATAGTTTGGTGGTTACCTGGAGAAGGGAGAGGAAGGGGAAGGGAGAGTTGGTGGGGGAGGTCGGAGTGGACACAGGATATATGGTGATGGAAGAGGAGCTGATTCTGGGTGGTGAGCACATAATGCGATGCATAGGGGATGTGATGTGGACTTGTACATCAGAAAACTATCTAATTTTTGCCATTCAATGTCACCCCAGTAAATTTAACAATAAAACAAAACAAAACAAAAAAACTGGAGAACAAAAGCACCTGACAGGAAATTGTGCAAACTAAAAATGCCACAGAAGGTATACACATAGCCTATGTCACATATAAGTATAGGTTATCTAATTACTAACCATTCTGGAACACAAAACAAATAAAAAACCATTTCACACCCACCAGGTTGGCTACAATGAGAAAACAGAAAATAGCAAGTGTTCACAACAATGTCAGGGATTTGAGAATACTTGTGTAGTCTATGTGTGGTGCACCAACTATGGTAATAATACAATTAAAATACACTTCAGTAATTTCACTGCTAGGCATATACACCCAAGAATTGAAGACATGTAACTGAACAGATTTTTGTTCACCCATATTCACTGCAGAGTTATTCTAAACCAGGGGTTCCCAAACTTTTTATACCCTAGGGCACATTCTAAAATATTGGTAGGGCGGCGGGCACCAGCTATTTCTAAGGATATTTATTATTGAAAAAGAATAAAAAATAATAAACAAAAATAATTTAAAAATAATAAATTTATTGTACAAATTATATACACACAAAGAAACATATATACAAAAGGTAATATAAAGTAAATAAAAAACACATGTATAATAAAATCATTTACAAAAACATAAAAGAAACCATAAAAAAACCAATCTGTCAGTGTGATCTTTGGCATTGCATTTCATTGGCCAGTGCCTCGTAATTAGGAGAGTATGACGACAACCCTGTTAGCAAGCAATTATTAAGATGCTCATCGGTAAGTCGAGATCTATATCGTGATTTTATTCAATTCATGTTTGAAAACAAAGATTCGCATAAATACGTTGACCCGAAAAACGATTTGATTTTATATGCCACTTTTTTTTTTAAATGGGACCTTTCTTTATCAACTATATTCCATAAGTCCTCTGATATTAAGGATTTTAGCAAAATATCGTTCTTAAGGTTCAAAATTTCTAACTCTAGTAATTCTGCTTTCTCCTGAACAAGGTCTGCAATACATGTGGCTAGTTCTATTACATTTATTTGGCAAGTAAAAGGATTGATACAGAAGGAGACAATTGGCTCAATATTTGTAAACTGCAGAAATCTCTCTTCAAACTGTTTTTGAAGCACTTGCAGGGTCTCAATAAATAATGACACGTTTAATTCATTGTTACCTAGCATTTTCCTCATATATGGGAAGTGCACGAGACACTTGATATGCAGATGCGATATCAACAAAGTTAATTTTGCTTTAAATGCGTTTACAGAGCTTATCATTTCAGCTATATTTTTGTCTTTTCCCTGCAACTCCAAATTGAAAGAATCTAATTTTTCCATGGTGTCAGTAAGAAAACTCAAATCCACCAGCCAGCAAGAGTCTGTTAGTTCATCATAATTTTCATTTTTGTCATGTATAAATATTTTTATTTCTTCAATTAAGTTCACAAATCTTGTAAGAGCTTTACCTTTACTGAGCCAACATACTTCAGCATGCAGAATGAGATCGTGTTCTTTATCTTCAGTATCTTCTAACAGGGCCTTGAAAAGTTGGTGTTGCAATGGAGCTGCTCGAAAAGAGTTGATTATCTTTGTGAATATTTTCATAACATGTTCAAAAAGCAGTATTTTACAACACAAAGCTTCCTGATGGATAATACAGTGATAGGACATAAAGTTTGAAAATGATTCATTTTTCCTGCAAAGGGCAATAAATCCTTTGTTTTTACCAACCATTGCTGGTGCCCCATCGGTAGTTATCGCAGACAACTTATGCAAAGGCATGTTTATCGACCTGGCGTATGTTCTGAAAGTTTTATAAATATCCTCAACTCTCGTCTATCCTTCATTGGTAATATTTGCAACAGGTCCTCTTTTACTGTGAAGTTACAGTACTAAATTCCCATCTCACCATAACTGCCAACTGTGCAGTGTTTGATATATCTCTTGAGTCGTCAAATTGCAGAGAGAAGCAGTCACATATTTCTAAGTCAGTCTTTAACTGAGTTTGCAAGTTTTTTGAAATTGTGTGTATTCTTCTTGTGACTGTGTTATTTGACAACTGTAGGTCTTGTATTGCTGACACAATCTCATGCTTGTTAGAATATCACTCAAACAAAGAATCGGCAGCAGTCGGAAATGCTTCTTTTAACAATTCACCATCCTGGAAATGTTTTTTCTTCTTCGCAAACATGTGAGAAATTTTGAAAGAAGCAATGGTTGCCTTTTTAGATTTTTCCACATGTTTAGTGAAAACAGTCTGTTGAGTAGTTAAACTTAATTTTAGTTGATTTATTGTTTTATTTCTTACTTCAGATTTAAGTGGATAATTCGTATCAAAAGTGGTATGACTTGTCTGAAAGTGATGTTCAACATTATGTTTTTTCGGCACTGCAATACTACTGCCACACAACAGGCAAACACATTTACCTTTTAAATTAATGAAACAATATGATTCCTCCCAGTCTGTGTTAAAATTATAGGTTTGTTTTCTCTTATTTGGTCCACTCATTTTAGGACTAAAAACATAAAAATAAAAATAGTTATAGAACTACAATATCATATCAAATTGCCACCATAATAATAGATTACCTACCTCACTTTTAGTTCATTTAAAATTGAATATATCAAAACACTGTGATCCTAGCTAACCATCACGACCCAATCAGTCCAGCAACTGCAATCAAAATGGCAACTTCGTGTCTCCTAGATGGGTGGAGGAGAGTTTAAAGAGTGCAGCGGCTAAACAAGACATGACATGTACAAAGGCGAAAGCTAGGGAAGAACTTATACATACGATATCGCAAACATACCAACAAATATAATAAACCTGTGTAGATACTCAAACAATATTATAAGATTCTAACAACTGTATAAAAATAAATTATAGTTTTACTTAGTGTTTATGAAAAACTTCCGATGCAGTCAAATAATGGCGGGTGCACACAAATCGGGCCGCAGGCACCATGGAGCCCCGCGGGCACAGGGTTGGGCACAGGGTTGGGAGTCGCTGTTATAAACAGACGAAAAGTATAAATAAACTCCATGTCTACCAACTATCAGTAGAGAAACAAAATATGGTATAAACACACAAAGCATTACTTTTCTGCTACAAAGAAATAAAATTTTGATACATGCTTGAATGCATCCTGCTAAGTGAAATGAACTCACCGTAAAAGAACACATACTCTTTGATTCCACTACTGTGAGGTTACTATAGAAGTCAGTATCAGAGATAAGAAGTGGAATGATAGTTACCAGATGATGAGGGAGGCAATAATGAGGAGTCACTGCTTAGTAACGGCTAATAATTTGATATGAGTGAAGAGGTAGAGTTTCAGCTTGGGTTCATAAACATTTCTGGGGATGCACAGGTGGCAATACTTGAAAAATAAAGGGAAAACTGCACACACAAAGTGGTTAAAACAATTCCCTTATTCTTATGTATATTTTAACACATTAGAAACATCTCACAGGAGGAAGAAAGAGCAAGTGACAGAATGACATGGAGGAACAGTTATTTTCAAGTACCGCTGGTGAGAATAAACTAGTACGGCTGTTGTGGAGATGCCAACAGTTGCTAAGATACGTAAATAAAATTAAAAATAAGTGTTTCTTGTAATTTCTTTCTTATGTATATTTTCACCTAGTGAACAACTAAACAAGATGCCAAGGTTTCATATTATGGGCTTTCTAGAGGAGCACCTAAACTGGTTTGGGGTACTGGGGACCACAATGGGTCATTACCAAGTTTTCAGTAACTGAGGAATGACCAGGGAAGTTACAAGAAGACAGCAACATAAAGAGAACAGCAGGAGAGTGACATTCACCTTATGCCTTGAGAAGCAGATTTTAAATAAATAAGACTGAGAATCAGAAGGTACCATATGCAATCTATGGGGTGGAGAGGAGGGACCAATAGGAAGTAAAAACCTCAGCACAGAAACAACTTTAGTACATATTAATACGTGTGGCTGTGAATTTTGGAATTGCACTTCATGCAACTGTAGTATTGAAGAAGACCATGGATGTCTCTTGCTTTCTTGATTTGTTTTGTGTTTGCTGGGAGAGTGGGAAGGAGAGCTAAGCTTCAAACAAATCCCATGTTCCAAATCCTACTTCCAGGCACCATACTATTTCCTTCAGGTCAGAGGACAAGGCTTATCCTGGTTTCCTTGAGGAAGAATGGGGACATGTCATAGCCTACAAATCTGAATTGGCAGCTATGGTTAACTGTAGAATTAATAATAAACGCAGATTAGCCACATGCTCCTCCACAGGGGCAGTGTCAGGAGGAATTCCAATCAATTGCAGTGGGTACTCTTTTAGACATACAACCATTGTTCCCTGCTTGGAAGCTACTTCACACCACTGTTCCTGAAAGTGCCTCAGAAAAGATTAGAGTCCCTCAAGGACTCACTGATATATATAAATAACTATCTCAGAGAAAGAGGCACTGAAAAAACTGTAAGAGAATGGGATGTGACAACTTCAGTGACTTCACTTATTTTTTCCTACTTTGCAGGAAAGCGATGAAAAGAACTGAGATTTTTTTAAACATACATATTTGAGAAAGTCAAATTCTGTTCTGTGCTGTGCTCAAAAATTACACAAACAGGAAGGAATGTACAAAGAATATAAACATCATAAACAAACACAGAAACACAGTTACTGTATGCTTATCAGTCAACTTAAAGAAGTACAATCATGAAGATACGTTCTATGTAGTAACCATTATTCACTAAGCTTTACTATATTCTCTACCCATATTTTACCTAGTAATTATTATTTCACCTATGTTAAAGATGCTCAAACCTAGATTCAAGAAAGCTTATGTGGGGTACATTGGGATACTCAGCAGGATGAGTACTTGCCTTACAAATGCAAGGTCCAGGGTTGAATTCCCGCCCTGGCCGTACCACTGCAAACCCATATACTGCAGCACAGTTAGTAACCACCAGGATGGTGGCTAAGGTTCTCCCCTACCAATGTAGGGACCACAGTTCAGTTCCCACCATGCGAGACTCCACATCCACCCAAGTCAAATGAAACAATGTCATGTCTAATGACGTAAAACTGTGAAAATTGCTTTTGTCTATTTATTTCTCTCTCCTCTCAAAAAATAAAATAAAAATAAGTAAAATATAAAATAAAACAAATGGTACCCAAAAAAGGTTATGAAGAATATCAGTATTTAGACGCCAACCAAAAAGCTATCACTCTTAAGGTGTGCTATCCCTACTGCCCTTTTCCTTAAAGTTCACAGTAAATAGGATGCTGGAAATCTTGTGTGTGTTTGTGTGTGTGTGTATGTATATGTATGTGTGTGTGTGTGTGTATATATATGTATGTATATATATATATATATGTATGTATGTATGTATGTATGTATGTGTGTGTGTATATATATATATACACCTTCAGGTGAATTTCTGCACCACCTTTCTCATGCTAAAATTTTCTGTTAAGATTTTTCTCACTGTTTTTCTATCAGTGTTGACATGATCTGCTATTCTTCTCACAGTCAGCTGATGATTTTGATGTACAACTTGACATATTTTTTCAATGCTTTCATCAGTTCTGCTCATTAGTGACCGTGCTGAACTCTCGTCATCAGTGACACTTTCTTTTTCCTTGGAAAATGTTGAATCCATTTGTATGCTGTCATTTTCTTCCTGGTGTTATCCCCATAAACATGGGCAACATGTCCCTGATTTCCCTTCCTCCTCTGCCGAGTTCCACAAGAAACTTTTTTATTGTTAAATTTTATGGGGTGACATTGGTTGGTCACAATTAGATAGTTTCCTGATGTACAATTATGGAGATGCAAATAAAAAGCACAATGAGATACCATCTTACACCTGTGAGAATGACTATAATCAACAAGACGAGATAACAAGAGAGGCTGTAGAGAAAAAGGAACCCTCATACACTGCTGGTGGAAATGTAAACTGGTACAACCACTATGGAAAACTGTATGAAGATTCCTTTAAAAAAATTAAATATTTGTTCACTGCTCTAATTCAAGCTCCGACATTCTGGACACAACACAGAAAAAAATGCTACAGCATTAATGCACGACACTCAGCAGGACACCGCCACACATAGGCATGAACACAGTTATGAGACCCTGATCTGCCAACATAATGAAACCTTACTTGTTTGTACAGTGCTGCAAACATAAGTGCATGATGACAACTTCACCAACTTAACTGTCTGGTCTCCTATGTTTTAACCTCTCCCAGTATCCACACACCATGAAAATATTAATAGATTTTGTCTAAATCTAAATCTGAGCCTTCACAGTTTCTTGATGCACAATTGTGTTGAATACATATTAAATATTTATAATATATTAGCCATTTTAAATACCATCACATACATTATATTTTCTAAAAGTTACTTATAATCACATGAGGACTAAAGAAAAGCGAATCGGACAGTGAGAAATGACGAAGAATCAAAGGAGTTTGAGACATTTCCTGAAGCCTACTCTGCAAAAGTGACACTGCCCATGAAGTAATATCTGTTCTTGGACCATCAATTACTATCATATATCAAGTATAAACTTCACTGACTAGGAGCTATGCCACTTAGGAAAATATTAAATTTTAATGAAATTCTTCATCCACATACCACTATTTTATAGTTAAACTTACACTCGAAGAGGGATACCACAGAAAATTAAGTGGTTGTGGGTGTGTGTGGGTGTGTGAGGGTGTGTGTGGGTGTGTGTGGCTGTGTGCGGGTGTGTGTGGAGGGAGGATTTCAAAAAATATCCCTTCACTAAAGCAATGAAAAATTGGCAAACACTGTCCAAATAAAGTTTTCTGAAATTCTGTAATCAAACCAATACAGTATTGACAAGCAAGTGATTGGTTAACAAAGAAAGAAGCTGCTACATGGTAGTGAAAGGGCATTGTGATTTTAAATTTACTTGCCTACTAAGCCTGGAGAGCATTTCTGGTGTGATTTGCTGAAGCCAGAGTGGGTGACAGAGACCTTGCTCTCAATTGCACTGATTGTGGGTTTTGATCAGTATCACAGGTCCCCAAAGAGTGGCTCAGGAATATATCTTATTTTGAAAGCCTCAAAATTTTCATAGGACTGGTATGGACTCTTGGTGTCATGTGATGAAATAAAGACACAGCTGACTGGGCTCAGATGTAAGAGACAGCAAAATTGGCAGACAAAACCAGAAAGGAGGTTGGGAAAACAGATACACAAAAGAATAATGGCTTTGAAAAGCCCCTAGGTATTCCAGGGTGTCTAGAAGTCTATATACACGTCTAGGGCAGCATGCATGTTCAGAAAGCACCTTAGAGGGCCCTGAGTTATATATAAAACATGTTCTTGTAAATTACACTAATCTGAGGAAGTAAAGGCAAGGCCAAGTTTTAAATGGCCCAGAAATGAGAGGTTTAAAAGACAGTACCAATGAAAGCCAATTATCCAAAGACTGGAAGTGTATGTTGTTGTTGCTGTTCTGTTTCTCCAGGATTCAAGAAAATTACTTTCAAATCAGTGGCTGACCTCTCAGATGACAGAAGAGACTTCAGAGACCACACAGGCCAAATATTAGAGTATTGTTATACTTAAAATCCTTTTATTTGCAGGTGTGCTTTCTGCAGTTACACTTTCCTGAAGTGAAAATATTACACAGAAAATTCCAGAAACAAATAGCTTGTAAGTTCACAATATTTTAACTTGTCCATCATTCTGAGGAGCATGGTGAAACTCATACCATACTGGTTCTTCCCTCCTTATATGTGAATCACTCCTCCACCAATGATGTAGACACTACCCACTTGCTAGTAACTTAGTAGCCCTTTTAATCATCACTTTGTCATGACATTATGGTCAGGTCATCTTTGTCATACTCAGTAATGTCCAGAGAGCATGCACGAAGTCTTGCTGGCAATTTAAATATGACCAAACAATCCATGAAGTCAAAAGGTGAAAGTTTTTAACTTTTTAAGAATAAAATTCTATGCTGAGGCTTCTAAGATCTACTGTAAGAATAAACCTTCTGTCAGTGAAACTTCAAAGGAAAAATAAATCCATGATGTTTTTTCCTGACACACCTCAAACCGCAGAAATAGTTATGCCCATAAAACCTGACAATTGCTTAGTTAAGTGGAGAAAACACTGCACATCACAGATGTGTTTCTTCTCACAGAAACATGTTGTACCCAAAATCAATGAGTCTACACAAAGACTTCAACAAGTAAACCCTGAAACAAGAGATACCAAGTTATTTACAGAAAGTAAGAGGTCCTTACACTAATTCAGAATCAGTTTTGAACTGATAAAGAAATCACTACACAGAAAAAGCAAAAGATCACATTCACATTACATTTATCATGGTACATCATTAATACTATTCTCTCTTTTACTGCTGTTACTCTCTTACTAAATAACCTAATGTAAATAACCTTTCTCATGAGTTATAGGTGTAAAAATGAACATAGCATATGTAGGGTTTGGAACTATCTATGATTTCAGCCACCCAATGGAGGTCTTTCATACATTCCTCAAAGATACAAGGGGACTACTATATAATCATTATAACCCAAATCAGTAAACAAATCAGAACAGAACAAACAAGTACAGCCCACAACAAGCAGCAACTAAAACCCTAAGGAGGCAAAAAAATCAGTGTTAAGTGTCAACACCACCCATTCATTACCTACTATCTTGACTTGACCAAACTAACTCTAGCTTTCCCCCTACCCACAGATCCCTGAATTCAGGATTACCTCTGACCAAGCACTAAAATGCATAATATGTCCCTTTTCTCAGTGAATCCCAAGAATCAGCTGAGGCACATTTCCCATCAACTCCACCAATCACATTGGCTGCTCACTCTCCTTAGCTATTCAAGTTTCCCTTTCAAAAGTTTCTACTAATTCAGCTTACCAGTCCTAAAGAAAGGAAAATCATCCTCTGGTTCTGAGACATTGTCACATGTCTTAAGACTGAGTTTTGCTCTACTGAAGCACACTCTTTTCATTAGATCTCATCTGATCTAAAACATGATCAGTTTTTGTCTGATATTCACTATAATATTCCAGTTGCCAAAAACAACTAACACTTAAACATTATGTAAAATACAAACATAGAATTCTGGGAACTCTACAGAAAACAATTAAGAATAAACATCTTTGGGTATGGGGGTGGCTCAGCGGGTTTAGCACTGGTTTTGAAGCCCTGAGGTCTTGGGATCAGGTTGGGGCCCTGGACCTTGGACACCTATGTGCTGAGCTGGGGGTTGTCTGAGTTCTGTTCTTGCCACAGCAAATTCCATGTGGAAATCCCACAGTTCAGCACTCTGACCCAGTTCATACCCTGTTCAGCCCTGTGCTCATTGATGAAAGGAAACTATATCAAGAACTAATGGGTGGGTTGCCATGCATCTGGCTGATCTTCTTGGGCAGTTTGCTATAGAGGTTTTCATTAAGCTTCTAAGTTTTATCATGTATAGACTTCATGGCACCCTACAGCAATTTCAGTTAAATTTCCTATGTGACATTGTAGAGTTTACTAAAATTCAGGTATGCTGAGGATAACACATGAGGTGATAAAGATCACTGATGAGCTAATTCATTATATCACCAAAGCACTGGAGCCATACCATGACATGGTGTAGAGCTATGCTCAATCAAGAGGCAGAAGGAGCAAGCAAGGAAGTGGAAAAGAGTCTTCATACAGGTTTTAGAGGAAGAAATTGGCAAAGCAGAGTAAACTGGCTTAGGATTGGCTAGGATTTAGGCATTGTGTCAAGCTCTCTCATACTAAGTCCTGGAATGATCAGTAAGTGTTAGAGTTGATATATGAACTGGTCACAGTATGTAATTCAGATTAGTTGACTTGCATTTGGCAGGTGTGTCACTGGACAATCTTTTTGGAGTATTTCAGAAGTAGCTAAAGGTGGGTAGGGCAGACCCTTCCAACTTCAGCATAGCAAGATGTCAGTCAAGGCATACAAGAGCAAAAACATGTGAAGATCTGGCATTACCTTAGAACTTCGGGGTGATGGTGCCATCCTTGCCCAAGGTTAAAATCTTGGGCCAGGAACATAACTTATGAGATGGCAATGTCACCAGTGGTGAATCCTGAGCCAACTCATTTTGTTAGGAATGTGGGACTGGAGTATCATTCTTAAGTGATGGTGCCATCCATGCCCAAAGGTAAAATCTTGGGCTAGGACATTAACTTCTGAGATGACAACGCCACCTGTGGTGATTCCTGAGCCAACTCATGTTGTTGGGAATGTGGCATTGGAGTATCATTCTTTTTTTTTATTGTTTTTGACAGAAAGAGAGAGAGAGAGAGACAGAGACAGAGAGACAGAGAGAGACAGAGAGACAGAGAGACAGAGAGAGAACTGATTTGGGGAACTCCCCAGTTCAGCATATGGGTCTGCACGGGCCAGGGCCGGAATTCTATCCTCGGTCCTCAGCACTGCAAAGTGAGCGCTTAACCCACTGAGCCATCCCGGCTTCCCCTGGAGTATCATTCTTAAGTGAGTGACCACTTGAACTATATGTCTTGTGTTTCGGGCTGTACAGTTCACAATGAGGATGAGTATCAAGTTCCAGCATTTACCTGTATACTGGTTTTGTAATTTAGTCCATTGTTATAGGTCTTATTCCTCCATTATTGTTTTGATTGGTGATGG